>JAGJTL010000183.1:214806-238156 GCA_022063505.1 Calosoma granatense | reverse complement strand
ACCGAAATATATTAGGTGCATTCTATGTCTGTAGTAATTATAGGAACAGTTTTTATATCATTAATTTAATATGCACCGATAGGCGACACGCGAGCACATTACTACACATTTATATACTGAAAGGCAAGGTAATACTGTTATTAAATGAATAACTGTAATACTCATATATTTTATCATACCTATTACCTTCATAAATAACTGTTATTAATATTTATCTTAGAAATAACCTTTCAGACATACTTAAAGACAATGGACAATTTAATAATGAAAAAAAGCACTAATTAATCTAAAGTACTATTCATTAAACAGAATTGTTATTTCCTTTGAATAGAACAAGGAAATTTCACCAATTTATTTTCATAACATCCCCGATGTTGAAATTAATATTTTACATAATTTGAAACATGGAAATGAACATAATATTACATAGTTATGTTCATTCTCATATTCAGTTCAAAAATTAAACTATACTAAAATATAATGAAATGAAACACAAATGAATACATGTAGAGTTATAACAAAGGTAAATTTGACTTTTAGATTTGGTGAAAATATTCCTAGAATCGTTTACATATTATCTAGAAATTAACATGTAACACTATACCATACAGACAGCGACATAGTGAGCGCATAAATAAAACTGAAAAACATCCACAGTTCAATTTACATGTTTCTAAATATAATCTCTGCAATTACATTACAAAATATTACTGTTTAATATCTATAGTTTCTTAACCATTTTATATATCTATTTTTTATAATTCAGTTCAAAAGTGCAAGCAGATAATTTGCGATACGTTTGTTCATTTTTTCTACATATATAATCATTTCTTCTCTAGCTCTGCAAATCGATATCGTGTATCTTTGAAGCAAGTTTTAATACTTGCGATAGTTCAATATGCAATATGTTACCAGATACTCGTGCTGAATCCAATTATAACGCGAAATCAAATCAGTTTTGATCAGATACCAATGCATCTAGAGATTAGCAATGAGAATCGAATATGACTCCATATATCCCGCATGTGGATCAGTATGTATATATCTGCTGTACAATTCTGTGTAACATAATTTGAAATGTTATCCAGCAGAGTATCTATGACTGACATGAGCGTGTACATACTGATATAACAAATTATTGCTTGTGATTATATTACATACAGAGCGTAATATTACTGTTAAAAAAACAAGTTAATAGTTTAAAAATTAACCAGTTGAAATTATGCTATTTAGATCTACATATATCAGATTGTATATCGCAATTCCCAAAGATAATAAGTTTTAGTAAGAGTATATAGTACTTGTCATAATTTATCTATTGTTATAAGTCATATCTTGACATATACAGAAATGTTGGACAAATGCAAATATCTCCACAACTTGTATATATCTTGTGACACACACACACACATGTATAAACAGGCCTATCACTCCGCCTATCTCTGTCTAACCACTGATAGAGATAGGAAATTACTGCAACACTAATTATACTAAACACATGCACACTAACTTCAGAATAACTTACTAAATACCAAGGCAAAACTGCATGTACTTGGATAAAATAAATCACAAACTGAGCAAGCTGACAAATTAATTCGTTCCATTACGAACTCGACGACACTATATTAAATTACACTGGCCGGCGGAAAACATTAATTTGCTGATGTTAATCATTAATCAAGCAGCAATTTTATAAAATAATAACTTACGGAAAACTAGTTACGATAATGGAAAATATAACTTCCATTAAGTAAAAAGTCTAATTAAACCCTTAGTTAAATATGTATGTGCATTTTCGGAATTTGAATATCATTTCGATTTTACATACTGAATAAAGAATCATCAATATAGAGACTTCAGCACAAAAAGAAATGAGAATTAATAATAATATATTGACATACACTAGAATAATTTATTATTCGTCAAATCAATTTGTTGAATATTGATACTTCGCGCTGAACAACACGTACGTGTAATATCAGTTTTAATTAAATTTACAGTACAATTTTGCTTGATTTATTTATTTCATTTAACACACAATTTTATAAAAATCTCAAATGTATATTTACATTAAAATAAACGTTTTGAAAGTTTTGCATTTTTAACAAATTTGGTCTATAACAGAAATAATGTACTTGCAAAAATAATAAAAATAACAGCACTGTCGAATAATTGTAGGGATGTACAAGTGAACAGAAAAAAACGGAAGAAAATCAATGAAACATACAAAGGAAATAGAATGTCGAATTAATTTCATACAATAAACACAGAAATGTAAGCAATAGAATCGTTGGCAGGAATTTCTCAGAAGCTGATATTCAATTTTATCCTCTTTACAAAAACATCCCCGTGTGTTTTTAGTGTTCGTTTTTCAAGTAAAATTCATTCAGTTCGCTCGGAAATTCCCATCAGAAATCTATGCCCGAATTGCTTTAATATTAACAAGGCAATATACATGTAACAGTATGATTCCAGATGTTCCAGAACACAAGATTTTTGCTCTGTTTTGATACAACTGCAAATTCTGTGCCATTAATATGTAAATTTTATGGAACTGACAGTTCGTAGTTATGCAAAAACTTTTAATAACTTGAAGATTATTCAAACATAAAGTAATAAAATAATCAAATATTTATGCAACAACTAAATTTATTTATTTATTCTCAATGAAGAAAAATGCCAAATTTACCTTCATCAAAAAAATAAACCATTTAAAACACGGACAACTACATAGAACAATGAATGTCATAAATTAATGCAAGTGCCTATAGACAATAGCATTGATTTTCATCTAAATTAAACGTGTACAATAAATCAAAATACCCTTCAATTCGAAACAAAAGCGCTGGGAGTTAAAACGAGGTTAATGTAATGTACAGTACAATAGTGTGTGTGTGATTCCAAGCGCATTACTCGCGCTCAGAGCATATGCAAAAGGATGTTAAGAGTCTGCGTACTGACACGTGCGGGCCAGACAAATATTCACGCTGTTTGCTGTGCTGGAAATTTCACTTTTTTATGTGAAACAGGTGAAATAGTAAGTAATGAGTAGGACGGTTGTTTTAATCGTACGGTATGGCGTGTTCACAGGATATCCGGGCATGTCGTTCTCGTATACGAACACACAACATTTTGAGCAACCCGCTTTTATTTATCAGCTATTTTTTAGTAATAAATAGTTTTATTGCACAATGTGTATCACATAGTCGTATATATTGTGCAATTTCTGTTTTCAACATTGTATGAAAGGCACTGCTAAAATGTCCGCGAAAAAGGCAAAATTTATAGTTTTAAAGCAGATAAGATGCCCACATTTTATAGAAATATTTTTAGTCAATTTTTATTAAATGAAGCATACATCAAAGATAACTAATATAGAGTGAAATATATTCAAATATGTAAATTATATAGCATTTCGAATGCTAAATTATAAATTAACATACCTTATTTGCCTTCAGTTAAAACCATTTCATAATTTTCTAACTTCTGCATACCACTTACCTGAAAAAGAGAATAGACTGTATTAATTACATTTATTTACACATAAATACATCTTGAAATATAAAACATACTGTGAAAAATAATTATTTACAATGTAATGATTTGATGACGTAAATTACACGTGAGAATAAACATTACAAATATGGATATTTTCATTTAATTTCATAGTGATAATTACAGCTAATATTACAAGCCATCGAAGTGACTATGTTTTTCTACAAAAACAACACAAATTTGACGGAAAATACCTGTATTTATTATAATCATATGTCATTCTCAAAAGACGAAAGACAAATGTCGTTTTCATTAACACAATCTACAAGTAAATAAGTCAATAATTAAAACATCTGTTCAAATAATAACGCTTATTCGTAATAAAGTCATATGATATGAATATTACCTTGTAAAAAAATACTTATTATGTATATAAAATAAACTTCCTCATATATTCATGGTCAAAAACTATTATTATGGCATAATATTCAAGTTCAACAATTGTGAATACCGGAAACATTTGTTTATATAAAGAATTACACAGTAAGATTGAAATAATAAAGGACAATCTCATATAATATACAAATAATAAACTTAATTTTACATGTCGTGTACGAAAATGACAAGGAAACATGCAACCCTGAGGATGAAATCAAATAAACATGTATACCACACAGCATGGAGCGAAAATGTTCCAACGATTTTTATAGAAGTTGGTTCAGTGATAAATTGTTAGCGGGGGTGTGGGTGCGGCGCCAAGCAAGTCATCCTTTAAAAACAAGGGAACGCGCAATAAATTTTGTACCAAAACAGAGCCGTTTGGGCATTTTAGAAATATCATTCCAAGTCCATATACCACACTGTTATTCCTTATATAAGTATTCATTTCTAAATCATTTGAAGTAATGTTAGCATGATAAAAATAATTTACTTAAATTATGATGATAATGATAATTGTCAAACTACACAACAATACTGTAATGCGAGTTTTTGTAATTGGCAATACATTATTATATTTAGAGAAACAATTACTTCATTACCTTCAAACATGTATGTATAAAAAAAATTCACCATTTTCTAAATATATCTCTTACATCAATAGTAACAGAATATTCAAGTATACAAATTAAGATGAATATTGAAAATACATCTGATTATATTTGATATAGATAATATATTTCACATGAAATGTACTGTTGATATTTGATAAAAAAAGGTATGATAGAATATGTACCCTGCAAAATGAGAAAACGCGGTTAGCGAATATAATATACAGGTACATTAGGAAAAAATACAAAATATTTTATATCACGTTCCAAGGATATTAAACAGCTCTTCAGATACAGACCTTACATCAGGTTAATTTGTGTCTGATGAGTAACAATTTCTCCCGCATATACTTCCGCGGTAACCTAAATATGATACCGTATCACTGGTTATGGTTACGTCATTTACACACTGCTGCTGCTGTTGATGATGATGTATCCCAGCATCTCATCACAGCCCAGGGTCATGATTATGATTTTACAATATGTGGGAGGAATTTTCAATATACACATTTGGTTTGCGTGTGCAAACCTAGAGCAAATATTGATTTTTCTCTTCAATTAATTAGTATTCTTAGCGGATGTATGTTGGCCAATGAAAAACGGCCGTCTCTCTGATTGCGTTAAGGCTTTTTGGAGCGTAAAAGAACTTGCTGTCTCTGTCTGTGTGTGTGTGTGTGTGTTGGATATTTGTAATGCGAAGCCTACTTGATCCAAAGTGGAGAACACTGTATGAACTACGTGATTCGACCAGTTGAACATATAAAATATAGACTAGCGGCTGTAACAATACTTTTATCCCAGCACCAGAAATACATAAGCTTTAAACCTACACTACTGACTATAATCCGCACAGAAATTTTAGCACTCAAATATTATTTCCATCTTTAAACGTACAGATTGTCTTATGATGCATTTAAATTTAGTTATAAATTGAAATATAATCACCCACTTTTTTGCGAGAACGTTAGTAAACTACTCACATTTCGAACAAAAACTTTTAACTCAAACCATTCCTTCAATTCTACGAAACCTGACTCTTATGATGGAGAAAAATCTTTTGTAAAATCCAGGGCACGCACTTGACAAAACGAAAACGGTCCATTATTTCCTTGGCAAACTTCTAACCTAACCTGGCAACCTACTAAACTACTTGACAACCTTTTTCTGCTAAATATTATTTTATGTAAACGTTCAAGTTCGTATCCTTTAGCTGACAAAGTTCAAAAGTAGAAAGAGAAAAACAGAGATTCGTTAGCAAATAATTGGTGAATAAATAAGTACATAATAAATAAACTTTTACGCTCTTCTTAACGAAGCAAAATCTATGATTGTTTACAATTCGTTATCATCTGGAAAAGTTAAAAAAACTGTGTCTTTATAAAAAGTTTATTTACTTGTGTTGCAGCAAAATTGTGTCTACAAATGAAAAAAAATTAAAACAATCTGCTAACATATTAAAGTAGAGAAAACAGCAAAGAACAATAATGTTTATCACTAATTCTTTGCAAATATGTATACACAGATACAATTACAACAGTTCATCATAATTACTAACTTCCTGTAATAATTTTTTTCAGCTTTATTAAGTCTCAAAGAGGCCTAACCTCACTTTATAAAGTGAGTTGTGCTTCAGTAAAATTTCAAACAGAGTAGCGTACGTCATACAACATGCCATGAGCAAGGCACACTTGAAACTGACAACCCTTATCAAGCTTAAATGACAACACACACAAACTTACAACTGTTTACTGCAGTCATAGCAACGTTGCCTAGGACAGCAAGCAATTTACCTATATATATATATACAGTGCTACCAACGTAATGTTAATTAAAAATGACACTTATTCAGCTTCAGATGAAGAGCAAAGTTTCATAAAACAACGTCCGCAGAGCAGCGAACATGAAAAGCTTTTTTTTACTTGTATTTATGCAACATGTCTAACACAATTGTTTGTAAACAGCTGGCGATATAAAAAGAAATCCGTAAAAAATTGCGAGCAAAATATGCTTAGATATTTAATTAAAATTCTGCGAACTATTAACTCGAGCAGAGAAGAAAATTTAATTTTTAATTTATCACACAATCTAATTTATGTGTATTATTAAATTAGTTACAGCACTGTATTGTAGGTGGGAATAAGTTATAATTTTACACCTTTTAGATATAAACTTTAGTGAAATATGTTATCTGAAACATTGCGTTAATTAATAGAAGTACTTATCTTGAATGTTAATTGGATCATTTAGCAAATCAGATCGTTGTAGTTTATTCTGCATTATAAAGCTAATTTAAGATCTGTTAATTTTATCAATTTTTAAATTCTGCGTGAATAATAAATATATCTATAATGGATATGTCTATAGCTTAAAAAAATTGATATAGTGTATTACAGCAACGAACACACACATATACATTTATTCAACGCAAATATAAATCCTATTTTCTGATCCGCGAGTCGACAACATATATTCCATCTGTCATAACGGTACAATGAATATTCCTGCTGCGCGCATGAAAAAACTCCGAGTAAATAAAAAATTAATACACCCGCACGACTGCACGCTGTAAAATATGAATTTTTATATGAACCTGTAACATGTGTGTGTGCATTGTGCGAGTACGTACAAACAGTACGACCAGACAAACATACTTTGCGCCTCGTTGAATCTCTGGACAACAGTGGTCGAAATAAAAGTGTACACATCACACATACCTCACTGACAAACACCACTTAATTGGTCTAATGTAATTAGTCACAGGTAAACAGAGGAAGTTAGTTTTGATACGCGCACAGCATCTGCCGCTGTTGATGGATATCTAAATTAACATCCTTTTTGTCACACAAGGCCGGTAAATGGACAATTTGTGTGAAACATGTACGTTTTCAGTCGGTAAGCGAACGTACAGCTAATCGGTCTATATGCTAAGTTATAGTGTGTTTTACGTGATATACTTAGTGTTTGTGAACGAATCTTTAGGACTGCCGGTAGAAAAAATCCTTAAGTGACTTTCTGTATTAGTGAAAGTGGTACAAAGGATTAACTATCCACTTCAGGAATATTTTGAAACAGGTAAATATTAGCAAAACCATTCAGAGGATATCTTCTGTATTAATACAGAATATGTCAATTTTTAATAAAGGTATACCTACATTATGGATATTTTTATACATATATATATTTCCGTTTTTTTAAAATGCAAATCCAGGTCATACATTGTTGACTGTAGTATATATGTTTTATTAAAATAAGCGTGAATAAAATGTACATTAAATATTTTAAGTACAACTGCGAATTTCGCGCAGGACCACAGCATTGTGAATATTAGGATTACAGAAGTTTCATGCTAAAAAACGAGAAGAACATTGCAAAAATAAGAGCTCCATAATACACTGCATCCAGAATCAGATTATACAAAGTAGAGTTTCATTTATAAATCTGTAAAAGTTTAAACAACAATTCCATGTACCAAAACCATCAACTAGTAGGTATATCTGAGGAAAACCACTGAAATTTACTTCATTACAATGCCTAATTGCAGCATGTTAATTAATAAAAGGCTGTTCCAATTTATATATATACGTTAATTAAATTTTATCGCAGTGTCACAAGCTTGTCTAAAAAACAAATGTTTTATAACAAGCCTACTTAATTAAAAGTTGGGAGATATAATGATTAAGACCTAAAATACGGAACAGTAACATCATTACACAAAAACATCATTTCATTTTAGAAATGCGCATCTATTCAAAATATTGAAAGATTCACATCTGAGAAAATAGAAAAATACATAATATATTTTCTGGAAAATTGAAGCTTATGGGGCCTTCTAATTTTACAGTTCAGAAAATGTCAAAGACGTAAACTTATTTTTCGCTTCGGCGACCAAATATTTTACTTGATGTCCATTAGCGCAGAAAATAATTCGAAATTTCTGTAGAACGTGCATATTCAATGTAATATATTGACAACATCTATAGCAGACCCAGGTTGTGCAAATATTTAAAACGTAAAATACCATGCCAACACTTACACTGATGTTTGCAAAATGTATCAGCAATAAAACGAATAAAATATGATTCATATTTGGTTTTATTCCATTGTAGAACAGCCAGGAATGTTAAATATAACAACAGCATGTTAATATGTTGCTAGAGGACATGTTATCGTTCACAATTCAAATGTTTAATAAACATTATATGTAGCAATGTAAACACAATAATATTGTGATAATTTGTAATAATTACTTAATATCTCATAACCTTTCCTTTGCTAAATTTTGCATAACGAATGCACAACAAAATGCAGGTCATGATTTGTTCTTTTTAATGACAGAAAAAGTTACATTTTTACAAGAGAGAAAAAGCACAGAATACAGTGCTTAATGAATGAACACTTGATACATTTGCACTCATCTCATGAAAGCACTATCCCTCCGCAGTGTCTCTGCAGACAAGTTATAAGACTAATTACTAGAAGCATCATCATGTCACCCAGCATAACACACTATTCATTCAAGGCGATTATGGATAAAAATAAAAACAATGTTCTAGTTTTATCAAGGCAAATGGCTAACGAACTGTGCCTGGCCGCTGCGTTTTTTCCAATAAAGTTTAAATGACCCGTAAACTTTTGTTATTCCAAGGTAATTGTATGCATAATACCTACAACAATGCCATACAGACGCGACTTTGCAGATAAAATATGTATATATTTGCAATTATAATTAAGTACATAATTGTTTACGAGCGTATCTTAAATCTGTACAATTGTTGGTCAACATTGTAAGGTCCATTATTATCACTGATATCATACCTTCAAATGTAAATTTTGTAAAAACATTTTTAAAATGCAAAATGTAATTCCATAATCGTACACATCAATCTAATCTAGGTGGCGTTAAATTTATTTATGAACGAAATTCTAAAAATGGCAATAAATTTTCTGACATTTTCTGCAAAATTTCATCAAGTTTTTCCTCGTTTCTCATTCCCGGTTTTGCGATTATAATCATATAAGCTCTTCCACGAAATGGTAAACGTTTTTTTGTACATCTTTTTTCTTTTAGACAACATGAAATTATGTTTGAAAAACGAAAACGAATTATAAATAAATACAATGGAATACAAACATCGCAAACATTGTTTCATAGTATATAATAATTTCTAATAATAAATCAGATAGTAACAAGCTATGCAGAATAAAACAATGAATATTGCAATTATGTCGATAAGGATAATTCTTTGTATAATTAAGATTCGTAATTCACGTGACCTAGTGTGCACGTGTGTCTTGGGGCAAGGCCACGAACAAGGTTATGAAGATGCTGTCATACCTCGCAATCTTCACTGCAAATGACAGACAATCATACAAACGGATGTAGTATGTGTTGACGTCATTAGTACTTATGTATTATTTCATCTCTAAACACTTGAAGTCACGAAAATTAACCAAAGAAGTATTATTTAACTTTTTTTATATACATCTCGTGAGTTAATAACAAATTTTGTTTTCTTAGCCAAGAATAATATTGACATTCATATATATGTAAAAAAGATACATAACATTGAAATTATTTTTTCCTGTGCATAAAATTAGCATTGCATACATCATTTTCCAATTAAATACTAGTTTGTTTTGTCATTAATTAAGAAAACACCAAGTTGAAGTTAATTAACACACACTTAACACTGCATAATGAAGGATTTTACAGTATACACTAGTTATTATATTATTTAAATATTTAATTTGCAAATAGAATAATATAATTCATGTTTCCATTAATACATGCACATATCATATGAATGTTTAATTCAAGAGTATATTGAAAATTTAATTCCAATTTTCAGAAATAAATGAGTAAAACCTCCGTTATTCAATGTGAATTTTGAATTTCCAATTCTGTAATCTGAATCGTCGCATTCATGACTATCCTATGTCTGTTCGTAGCCAGTTATAAATCCAATGAAAATTGACATTCATTTCCTGAGTGAATAATCTCTTTCAATATCCGGCCGAATTGCAAGCTGAAAAAGGAAATAATCTACGTTTTATTAAAAATTTCCATACCGGATAATCCGGAGATGGTTGACTGTATTGCATAGACGAGAATTTGAATTATGTATTGTCATGTGAGATATGTATAGATGTGTTTCTTGTCTGTCCGTAGATTGGACAGAACATACACTAAGAAATCGCGTAACGAATTTATCCGCGCAAGTCTGAACGATGTATCGTCAAATCCGCTTGGGGAGCTGAATCCCGCGGAATCCACTCTAAGACGAAGCAGAAGCTTGGCCATCTCCAGAGCGGACATATTCACCACCCTCAACATACCAAACCAGTCACGACGTTCCCAGCTCATACCCAGAGCAAAGCTGGTCGATAGAACCACATTCAAAGACAGGTAAATGATATTTACATCCTTTTACAAAACATGCATTCTAATAAAAGTAAGTACCTACAATAAAATATCAAACTACTGTTTGCACATCATAAATTCTATAGTTTAATGGGCGATAAAAATATTATTGTTGCTTGTTTCATAAAACTATGCAATAAAATATTATGTTATGTATTGTTTTATATCCTTTTATAGACGTCACCAACAACCTAACAACGAAGAGAATCCAAAGAAACTCAAGAAGCAACAATCATCACTACCAAAATCCAACGTTATACCAATACCTAGAACTCCTGAAAGCGGGAGACCTCCACCAAACGGCTACAAGACTCCACCACGCGACTATCTGTCGCCATACCCCCCACAAACTAAGTACTGCAGTGAACTGGACAGTTTAGACTCGAACTATCACAATAAATCATCTTTCCAAAGTGCATATCAAGTGTCACAAGAGAATCTCCAATACAACGATCTTGGCCTAAGTCTACCAAATTATTACCCCGACTCCAAATACGACACTGACATATCAGTAACGGCTGACAACGTATCAATATACAGTGACACCGATTTCTACGACGGAAATTCCCGATCTCTACCCAACTACGCTTACGAATACGACTCGAGCCTGTCCGATTTGGAACCGAGATATTACGAGTCGAATACTTTTAACCCGATATTCTCCGAGTATGATTACAGTGTCAGTGATTCCTGTTCCGAACTGAATAACTTTGATGAAATAACTATCATTAATAACAAAAGTAAAGATACTGATTCGATAGCTAGCAGCGTTGTGAATCAAGCTAAGGACACTGACAATAAAATTGTTGATTACGAGAAAACGCATGATTTGAAAAACGATGCTCAAGATTCTGAAGCAACTTCATCCCGAAGCAGTACACTAACAGGCAGTGCTAAAATAAATATTTTCGATTCAGATGACGTCAAGTTAAACGAGGAAAACAGTTTTGATACTACGGACAATAATACTGAACAGCAAATTTCTATCATTGAAATTTCTGATAGTGAGACAGAAAAAAATCTAGACGTTCAGGGAGATACAAAGAGTGTTCAATCAGAATATTCTACTGTACATGCATCCAGTTCATCACAAGATTATGTGACACTAATTACTATCGACAATAATAATCCAGAAATTACACCGACACCTGAACGTAAGAAATCTAAGTCTGATTTAAAACGTTCAACTTCGAAAAAGACTAAATCTCCAACAGATATTAAGAGGCAGAGTTACTTAAAGGAATTACTAGATAGTAGAACAAGTAGGAAACCACTGAAAAATTTCATAACGAAAAATATAAGCCGTGCATTTGGTGATAAAGATAGTTGGAAAAAATCCAATAAACCAATATCTACGGAAAATTATGTAACAACAATTGTTGAAAACCAATTTTACTCATTGCCAGACATAAATGCAAGTAAATATTTAGAAAAGTGCGAGAAGATCGATAGAAAATTACGTAAATGTGAAAAATTAACACGGACCAAACCCAGCGCTGACGATGCAAAAAGCCGTTTTGTTGTAAATATCGGTCAGCATTTCAGCATTCCAAATCAAAAGGCCGATATACCGGTTGATTTTGAAGTAAAAATTTCCAAAGTTCCGAAAATCCGCAAAACCCCAACAAAATCAAATTCATTCGCTGGACGAAACACTACTAGTGTTACGATAAAATCTACAGATAAAGATACAGCACACCAACACATACAGGAACCACTCAGAGTAAAAAAAGAAGAACAGAAAATATCAAATTTCTCCACACTAACGAAACAAACCAAAGAGAAACTGTTAGCAGGTTTCAAAAAAACTGTGGAAGGAAAATCACATGATAAACTTAAAATCAACCCACTTCCGAAAATAACCGAAGTGATTGAGAAAAAGGAAGAGGACACGGATGAACACGCAGAAATAAAGACGGACAAACGTGAAATACGAACAATACGAAACTTTACGAAAATTAATGAGAAACCAGAGAATAAATACAATTTTTCTTCTGGTCCAAATTCATTGGAATACAACGTGAACACAGTTGAACAAACGTATATTTCGTTGCCTATTGATATACCATCATCTAGTACAGAAAATAAAACAAATAATTTGCGATTAAACACAGACGTGGAACAAAGTCAAACAGCGCCGACAATGGATACGCAAGCAAATAAGAATAACGAGGTCACTAATGGAAAAGCTAGTCCACCCGCGTCTCCCGTACAAGAATTTAAAGATAAACTTGATACCATGCGAAATTTCTGGGATAAGATGATGGTCAAAGCGAACGACAAACCGGAAACTAGTTCAGAACAAAAACAAGAAACAGAGAAAAAGGATAAAGACATTACAGACAGTAATATTATTCATGACAGTCCGCCGCCAAAGGTAACAATATCACGTTTCGAAAGTATGAATGAACAACAACAAAGCAAATTGCAAACACAGAAACCAGAACCATGTAAAATTGTCGAAGTACAATCGAAAATCGAAAACGTACGCAAAATATTCGAACCGAACTCAGAGAAAAACCAAGACACTAGTCCAAGCTTAGTGGAAACCAACAGAAAAATATTCGAACCAAGATTATCAGAGAGATTCGAAGATAAAATGGGAACATTCGTAAAAGATTCATGTGGTATTTTCGAAAATCCATATTTTGATCGTTTCAATTCAATCAGTCCCACATACACAACGTCTGATTCTTCCAATCAATTTGAGAGTTTAAATCCAAACATTGTTGAGATAATTGAGAATGAAAAAGAAAAACAAAAAGCAAAAGAGTGTAGAGAAAATAATAGAAATAACGTCAGTTATTGCCGTAGCAATCAGAATGAAAAACAAACACGAATAATAAATGGCACAAACAAAACAAAGGGTACTGCGTTAATTAAATCGAAAAGTTTTGACCAAGGCCCAGAATTTGACCACGTTCGATACAAGGTGATGAAATCTGATCTGTTCCAGAAAAATATATTCGCCAACTACGAGAAAGAAACACAGTTTGATGGACTGATGCAATACTTGCAGGACTATAGTTTCCAGGAACTGTTAATCGACAACAATATAGTTATAATCGAGCCGATACGGACAAAAGTGGAATTTTCCGATGCACCGAAGAAGACAAAAAAAATCACTCAGTTCATATCGAAACCGGAAGCGTCCGATAACAAGGAGACAAAACAATCTGTATTACGGCGACACTTTTTCTATCATCCGATTCGTGTTAACCGAGAGGTAAACGACTCGGAACTTCCAAATCCAGATACGGTGAAACAGGTCAGACAGTTGTTCGAGAGCACCGGGGTCATGAAAAAATCTCACAGTCACAAGGAACTAGACAGTCCGCCCAAGAAGAAAACGATTCGCTATCAGACAGTGATCGATCCAGATCGAGATCATTGTTCAGAATCAGACACCGGCTCGGAGAAATCTACCGGTGAAAACTGTCTGGTGGAAGAGAATGGATTCGAATCATTGCAGAGCGACAACACTTGCTGTGAAAAACAATATGTCAGCCAAGATGTGTTGAAAAAAATCAGAGAATGTGGCACCTGCGTTACGTACTACGGTGGAAAAGTATTAGAAGCCAACAACAACAAACACACAGCAATGACCAAAGCAATTATGGAAGAAATAAAAGGTCTACAGAAAAAGAACGAAGAGTGCGGATGCAGACGACGAGATAATAAGGAAGAAAAAAAGAACGCTGTTGATAAGAAAAATAAACCGTTGGTAAATAATGAGAAACGAGCTAGTCTGCAGGAGACTGCAAACTGCAAAATTATAGAAGAGAAAATAACATTTAAACCAAACACAAAAACAACGCCGAACAACAAAGAAGTGTATCAAGGAATCAAATTCAAACTGATTAAATCGAATAGTTGCAGCAGTCGTCTAGAACTAGTTGGTACAGAGAACGTGTCAGAATATCGAAAGAAATTCCTTGAACGACAAAAGAACATCATACACGAACAGAATATGAAAAATCAACAAATCTCGAATGGAACACACGAGAAAATGGAATTACTGAAGGAAATAAAAGAATGTCTAAATAATGAAAGTGTTACAGCTGACGGCTTGAGAAACTTGGATAGTAAAATGGGAAAAGATATGGAAAATGGCGGCGAGCGGATGGAGAAAAGCCAGAAACCGCATGCAGTGGAAGAAACACCGAAGATAGTGGCAGAAGAGAAAAAAGTAAACGGAAATAAAATGACACAATGGAATGTGGCAAAGGAGGAGAAAACAGCAACGCCGCCTATGAAGAAAGAACCAAAAGGGAACTATATTGACTACAAAGACTATGAAAAGATGAGACATAATGCGAGAAAATTTAATGACATGGAATTTGAAAGTTACGAAGTATTAGAATAATATTTAATACAATAAGTAAGTAATAATATATATTTTGGCTCGTGTTAACATTTCGCATACATCGACATGTATTTAATTATAATTTATATTTATAATTAAGATATTTATTAACACTGTAGCATATTATTTGCTCAATTTTTATTTCAGAAAATAAGAAATTGATGTAATATTTTTAACTTAATTGAAATGATATTATAAACAAATAAATATAGTTAAGATATTTTTAATCTTAAAACTAATTGTTGATAAATTTTATTTAGATAGAGGTATTATGTACATAGATTAAATATGGGATATAAAATTTAATGTTTTAAATTAACACAATTTGCCGAAAATAGGGTGAGATGTAATAAAGAGATAATTGAACCAATTTCGATAGGTTATTTATACCGTAATGTAATTATTTAATTAATATTGTAGATCTGCTAACCGTTTCCCGCTTGTGGTATCGTGAAAATCTTATTTCTCAATTAGGAAGCTATTTGTCAGACTGTTTAAATATTTGTGAATCTTAATAAGACAAATATAGATCATAATCAAGAATTATAGAGTATTGTTTATAAGTTTATTAAGAAGTACAATATACAATTCTGTAACTTTTAATATTTCGTAAAGTTTCACGCAAGCGTAATAGTGATTTTCATACCATGTATGTATTATTCTCACTATTTGTTATAAGTTCAAAGGTTCGTGTTCTTTCAACCGGAAATACATGACTAGCCACCGGAAACCAGATATTTAATAGCGCGTGTATTCGGTTCATATGTATCATAAGGTCAACCAATAGTAATATAGATTTATGTACATGTCATTCTGTTATACAATAGTTCACATGCATAAACTACAGCAACTAAACCTGTTCATCTTCTATTATTCCCAGTCATTAAACACTGCAGAATTTATCCATCTGTGTTCAATGTTACATAAAATATTTTAACAGCTCTTTCAGTCATAATTTCTAGTCCTAAGCTTTTATATGCAATTCAGAAAGTTTAATAAAAATATAAACTTAAACTACCACTGCAAACCTACTTCAATTATAATTACACACGTTATAATAAATTGTATTTAAACACACTCAAATATTACATTCATTAAAAAAGACAGAACTCTTGACATTGCAAATCGCGAAAAGTAATTACCGTGGATGTTTTAAATGAAAAGCGAGTACATTTTTACCAGGACCGGACTACAGTGTTATCGATTTTACAAGCTGTCATTTCACCAGTAAACAGATCAAAGTTTCAAACGCTGTCAGTTGAATTATACCTGTTACATGAAACAGCAGGCGATGCGAGTAAATAGCTGAATTATTTCCAAGCCGGAGTGACAGTACCAAATTTTCCACTTAACCTATCTGTCATTATCTATTATTTCCTCAAGTGCTTTTAACTAAATATTCATGAAGCCAAGTGATTATTTATATATAACATACGCTCAGATATATAAATCATACTAATACATATACATATATACTGATCAACTAATTTATCACAATGATAAATTACTATATTTCCGTTTGATATGTAATGAATATTCTTACAATGTGTGATGGTAGTGAAATAGCGGACAGGTTCGTTCTGTCGGTATAACACAATGCAATACAGATGTATCTGTGTATGTACGGGTGAATATTCTGATTCAATTTCTCTTGAGCTAGTAAATAAGTGCTTGCTAACTAACTTACACTGTACATCAGCATTATCCCCAGTGCACTTAACTTGAACAACAGTACATTACAGTTGATGCATTCGACCGATAGAATTCAATGCACCTACATACTGCACAAGAATGTTTAAATTCAATAGAAATAATAGACAACATTGGATTACTAACAAAAACACGATATATTAGATGCCCGACATGCAATTAACTAAATTACTAATATATTAATGTCACAAATAATGTACATGTTTGTATTTTAATACAAGTATAACAAAAATAAAAGTATATTGTTTTAAATTTTAGCATCGCGCCTACGAAAAGATTACTCGCAAAGAACAACAAAATGAGAAAAATTCCATTATCGACAGTTAACGTGGCTATTAAAATTCATTTAATGATTGGTTCTATGTCCGATAACAATGAAACATTAAAACATCATTAACTAGATTGAACTGTCATTAAACATTTCAAAAAGCATCGCACACTTTTTGCAGTACAAAAAATACTTATCGAAATGAGAAGAAACGGAGTAATTATAGTGTTATTTCATACGGAAATTGAATTAGTTATTTGTTAAGTAAATAGCGGAATATGGTACATTGGGATATGTATATCGATTTTACCATACAACGATGTTGGTTACGCCCATGTACGCTAGGCAACCCGTTTCACACTGGTGTACATAGCACAGCCTACTACATTATTCAATGGCAATACTGCATATTTAACATACAACAGTCTGGCCATAATCTAGCTAGCAGGAAAATAAGGGAGGATAAAGATTTGTTTGGTGCTTAGATAAAAAAACAGCACTAACAGTAAACAAGTGTAGCAGCAAAGAGAATGTTTGTTTCTGCGTAAGTATGTCGCACGAAAAGTTAAATATAGGATGACAACTAGGCATTTTGCCAAAGAACCAAAGAATAGTAACACATCCTTAGTGTCAAAACGAAGCAATTTACAAGGATCTAATTAAAACATTTGCTCTCAATATACATACATACATACGTACATACATACGTACATACATAACAAAATATAATAAAATATATCTATGCATATTAAGTATTCGTACAAAAGATATCAGTAAAATTTTACAGATTTAAACAGAACGATAGCCTTCATATAAAGGAACAAAATATGCCTAATAACATATTTGAAAAAGGCATTACTTTTTAGTAAAACATATCAGTTTTAGTTATAACACTGTAAGTATGATATTTTTAAATAAAATTCCCCATCAATTTTGATTTTACAACCTGGCACCGACCAAATCCAAAAATATTCGAATAAAATAAAAATAGCAATGAAAATTTTAGTAGCAAATATATTCTGGCACACTAAAAATAAATAATATATTTTATAGACATTTGAAATGTTAAATTTAAAAACAGATATTACATGAAAAGATTTAACAGTATAATATATGATTATTTTAATAATGTATTATGTTTTATTTGTGTCCAAGTTCATTATTTATAAATGCATAGGAATTTCTGATTTATTCATGAATATAAATAAAGTATTGTCATAAATTGATACAGCATAATAAATAGACCGATATGATATGTACTGATACAATTTGAGTCATAAATATTTACTGTAAATACAGATCATGCTTGTAGCATAAATAATTGTAACAAAATTAACACTAAAAAACTTTTCACTAACGATAAACAAACAAATTTTACGATTTGTCTATATGTGAGAATTTGAGAAAATAAATAAAACTCTCCTGGTAAAAAAGTAATGTATAAATGTTCTAACTTTGTGTTTATTGAAACAAAAAAAAATCGTTTAAGCCTGCAACAGAATTAGCGCAGCCAAAACGAGGTTGGGGTTCGTTGGAAACAGACGTAAAAATAAAAATATACTTGGCATAGTGTTGTCGGGCATTGAAACAGACTAGCACTGCGGTTAGAAGACTGTCCTAGACGCGTGAAGTACGTGGCGTCACGCACCGTGTTCAGCGCCACGCGGAATGTTCAGCGCACGCACCGAGATATTTAAATATTAAAATCACTACACTGTGAAAACGAAACTTCAACTCACACGCACTTTAAGACATTTGCCTTCCATCCAAGAGAATTAGTTTTGTAAATTATTTAAACTACTAGTAAATAACAAAGTGTTTTTTCATTTATAAACTAAACTAAAATATGCGAAAGACTATAAATTAAATTTATTTAAATATTACTGTGCTATCAGAAAAGAAGAAGAAAGAATTTTCTTCGTTTGTACAACATATTAAAAGTGTATTTAGTAATTTATGAAACTCTACGCATGTATATCAAAACGAAAAATACATCAAAAGCTTACATTTTTTGTTTACACAAAGGCAATTACCGATTGAAATATTGACAAATATCGAATCAAGTGTATGTAATTACATAAAGCATGTTTGTTTACGAAGCCTAACAACACGAATACTTTATCATTATTAATAAAAACAAAATGCGATAGTTTTTTTTTCATACATTGCAGACGAAACTTCAGCGCACTCTTGAAATAAGACAATTAAATTTAATTTCATTGAAATTGATGACATGATTTACAAATTCAGATACACATTGTTTATCAAATTATAGCGGAATAAATTTACATTCATTGGTATAATTTCCAATTGATCAATAACACAATTATCATTTGATATTCACTTTGTCTTGTACAAAACTACAATTTCATTTTAAAAAAGTAGAATATTACAGACATAACTTGTAGATCCATACTTGCTTTTTACAAGCGAAACTTTTACTAAATCATTTTTCAACTCTACGCCATCAATATAAAAATATAACAATTTATCAAAATTTCGCCAAACTTTAAAACTTTTCATAGACAATCAATCTCGGTAGGTGTGTTTCAAATAAAAACAATTGGCAATGATCTGAAATAAACCCATAGACGATTACATTTCGCACTGGTAATCCCGCGATCAAATATGTAAAACAAAGCGTATTGTAATAAGCATGGAATAGCATTGTCCGTTTAATTAATGTTTAATCAACACCTGGTACTCTCTCAATAACAGTGTATTTAAATGTTCAACATCAGTTCTACCTAAAATATGTTATATTCTATGGATTATAGAAGATTGCAAGGAACATTCCACAAAACATTAACACTAATATGCCTCACATTTACTCGAATATTTTTTAGTTTATTCATTTAAGTTTATCACTGGAAATCGTGGAATTCTAGTCTATATTTTAATTCTAATTATAGAGAAATTTCAACTGAAATTCTCATCAAAGGAATGAATGTTTTCACAGTCAACTCAAGACAAATACTTCTCTGTATAATATTGAACTATGTATAGTAAGTAATAGTAATGATATATACATATACGTTTCGGAATATGTTTAACTGTAATATATTCACGTAGATTTTAGCAATCATAATGTGTATATAATGTTCTTTGTCTATGATTTTTCTATTTCCCTATAATAAAGAACATGAATCGATTTTCTAATAACTTTTATACATTATATGTATGCATATTAAAAAATTTTAAACAAGTTTACTATACGTCAAGTCGTTCAAAGTAAAACTTTCTTTAACTCAAAATAGTTTAATTTTTACCTTCCAATAACACAGCTATAGCTATACATTTAATTCACAATATACTGATATTAGATCAAACAGAATTCTAATAAATACAATCACTATACAACAAGTAGCAATAGCTGAAACATGTGATTAATATCTATAAATAAATTTCCACATTCTGTAGTTTTCAACATATCATTACGAGTATAAATATTTCAACGCGAGTTATATAATAAACCGATCAATATATACAGTGCACTTTTTATCGTTAAAAATTAATCCTACAAATTGAAAACAAAACACGTTGTTAAATTAATAATATTCATTCCAAAGTCATTTATTAGAGTGTGTAGATTAATATCATAAGCAGATCATATAACGACTGAGCTGTAGAAAAATAATTTAGCACTTATTGTCGAGTAATTTCATTTAGTATGTAAACATCATGTGGATATCGTTTTAACACAAACACTACGTCTGTCTCCAGTACATTAGTGTTATCAAATTGGAACACAACATTGCTAGCTACTAAATTACAAGTGCTTGTGTTTTAGATAACAAAAAACCACCAATACCAACATCCGTTTCGTGTGTGTTATGCGCGAATATAAAACTGTAAATAAATGTATTCTATGTCGCTATTAACACTGCCGTGTGTATACATTTGGGTACACAGCATACTGTGGGTCTTAGACGCAACGTGTATTGTCTACACAACAAAAGTAGTAATTAGTGTGTACCTAATAAACTCTTGGCGCCAGACAACAATTAACAAAAATCAGCTCATCAATGAAAGTGTTCAATAGTAACCAATAAAACATTTATATCCATTGATTTGTTAGCTGAAATTCGACAATGAAAATGTACACAAATGTTTATGAAAAATTTAAAAAACCGAAATTTATTTTTACTTAATTACACGTGTCAACGAAATAATCCAATTATCGTATTGTGAATTATTATTTCGTTGTATTTTAGCAGAAAGAGTTTCAATTTTAGATACAGAATGTTTATTTTGCCATAGACTAAATATTAGTTTTAATAATAGCCTTTCATAGAGATAAAGTAACTAATTATGTTGGCGGGAAATTAATTTAGTATTTTCAATAAAGCAGTCTAATAACAGCGACACTAACCGAGCAAATATTAATATTTACTGATAACATATCAGCTAAAACAATGTACACTTTGATAACACTATCACAATGCACATTACTTCCTGGAAACTAAATTAAAATCTACCACAGTCAAATACAACGTTTGTAATACACTCTACTTGTCACAAAAGTTACAAACTATATTCTCTTCTTCCATTTGCAACAAGAAAATACCGCCGTTATTTTTAAAACAATTTTTTTCCCTGAAAAGATTTCATTACGCCGGAATGTTTACTTGTTCAATCAATTTATTGAACAAGTAAATGTTAATTACTATAATTAGATTTAAATTACAATGCCAAGTTTGTAGTAAAACAATAATTAAGTTTTGTTTTTTTTCCTTAGGTAAAGATTCTGCAATTTAAATAAAACATTGTCACTTTATAATTACTTGATGTTTTCCATACATGATTTTATAACAAAATACAGACTGTTTTAAACTTTGTACAGCTTATGAACTTAGTTGAAAGCTTCATTTATGTACTTTTGCAATAAGCTTTTAAGCTGCGTATGCAGCGTATAGCTTTTGGAAAATATAAAGCATAAAGAAACAACGATTTTTTTACTCTTTTTAGCAAGGTTGAATAAAAATTTATGTACACAAAAAAACGAAACAAAATTATACGTAATTAAAATGAATTTAAGCATGTTTTTATAGTTTTCCATGAATATATATTTCTTACAAATGTTATTTACAATTACAATAAAAATATTCGCGCAAATGAAAGAATAAGAATAGCGTAAAATTCTTAATTATAACTGTCAATAATATATCAGATTCTGATAATAATACTTTAATAATTTTACTATAATTCTATTCGATTAAATCGCGTGCAATAATATTATAACCTCAGTTGTACATAATTTGTATTTTACAAAGATTTTGCAAACGTGCACTGAATTATAATTAAATTGTCACATACACAAATACTTACTTGTGTGGCGGATACAGCACTCTATGAATATCAAATGTGTGTTTTGGTCGGAACATTGGCATGTTTTCGCTACAGCGAGAGTTTGAAAAGAAAAATAAATAAATGAAAATGTAACCTCGTCCTTACACGATGTGTATCGAGAGGAATAATACATCATACGGTACGTGACAATTTTACTAATGATATTTGACAGCGTTCCCTCACATCAAATATCAATCATTATCATAACCTTTAGTGGAGAAGAAAAAATGTCATAGATATATATCTCATAGATTGTATCTCACATTTTAATATATTACCTTAGCGAATATACTTTTATAAGCTTCTTCCGAAGAAAAAATGTTAAAAATTTTGTCTGCCGCGGCCGATTTTCCCTCAAGCAGAAGACCCACTATGATGTGTATCCAAATGTATATACACACGGCAGTCAAAGTAAATTATTTGATTGATATACTTTTCAATTAAACAAATGAAATATGACATGCCGTGTTATCAACCTAATTGCCCACACACAATATATTTTAGGTCAATATATTCAAGTACGTACAAAACACTTCAAAATGTCTGTTTAACCCAACATTTTGTGATTGATCGAAAATCTGTCACGGGGAACAGTTGATCACATGCATCATTTTTTTTGTTCGTCAATATGAATTTTTAATAATTTGGCAAAATTCCAGTCGACAAGGGGTACGTGCCATGACTTCTTTATC
>JAGJTL010000183.1:188147-204316 GCA_022063505.1 Calosoma granatense | reverse complement strand
AGTATATGCAAATACATATACAATTAATGTTTTCTAATGTGTTGCGTCCTTATTATTTTATATAATATTGTTAATTATTAAATAATCAATGCCATATATGTTTCTACAAATAATTTAAAATTAGCGGCTATATTTTGTCACCAGATCTAGGGGAATTTTCACGCGCCAACTATTTGTCCATGATTGTGGCAGCATTGCACAATGATATTTTGAACTGAGGTTGTGACAGTTGCTATCAATAATTTTAAGTATAGTTGTTATAACTAAGGTAATTTATTTTATTGTAAGAAACATAAACAATGTTTGAAGTGGTAATTAAAAATCAACTATGTTTATTAAACATTACATTTTAGGTACAGAGATGGAACCAATGACACTTGGAAGTCCGCCAGCCAGTCCTGGTACATCACCAGTGATTAATCCAAACTTTCTACCTGCATTTCTGATGGGAGAAAATCAAACTTCAACACCCAGAACCAACACTATCAGCCCATCAAAGAATCGTTCTGTTTCTTTTAAATCGAATACTTTGGTTTCTGAGCAACGGCAGAGATTTTATCCCCAAGCACAGGAACAGCCAACTTCTACGTTTAATTTAAGTGCTGTTAGTGAGAAAGTTGGACCGCCAGCTAAGGGCTTGTTTGATACAATAGATACAAGGAATGAATTCTCCAGTCCTGTCCGACAAGAGAGCAGACCATCGTACTTGAGTCCAGTGCGCGATACAGAACAAAGACCGGCAAGCTATTCAACACCACAGAGAAATTCAAACTTTTCACGTAATCTCAATGAAAGTTTGAACAAGTCGTACAGAAAACAAACTGCTGACAGTAATTCAGAATCGTTGTGGGTGACTGTACTCGGGTTCCCGCCGCATGCAGCCAGTTTAGTTTTATCACAGTTTGCTCAGTGCGGTACAATTATAGACAAGAAGTTCCCGGCCGAAGGTAATTGGGTGAATTTAAAGTACAGCAATCGACATGAAGTCGGTAAGGCATTGTCGTTCAACGGGAAATTGATTTCAAACTCAATCATGGTCGGCGTGTTACCGTATAATAATTGTGAGAACAAAGAGAATGCGAGTAATTTTAATGAAAGTCTGACTGTGACGTCTCCAAATCGTGCCAGACCGCTGACACAACCGTTTTCAGTGAATCCAAACACTAGCGAAGTCCTATCGCCACAGAATGTTCCACAGAAATCCACTGGTCTCGTTACTAAAGCCATGGAATATGTGTTCGGATGGTGATTCATATGTGAAGCTGATCTTGTCACTCTATTATGCCGGCCATTATACTTTTCTGTTTCATTTATTGTTATTATTATGATTTTAAAACAACATTATTACGATTGTACTGTTAATTTTAACTCTTATATATCTGTCTCTTATTTTCTATACATATTCATACATTCGTTCTTTAAATTGCAATAAAATATTTTAATAATATAATGATGGTATATTTGAATAAAATGTTAGCGTAATAATAGCATAAATTAAAAGAAACACAAACACCGCACAAAGGATATAGAGAAACCAGTTAAATATCATCATATACAAAATATTTCTACACATCTTAAAATTAATTATTCACTTGACATCTTCGATTTTGGCTGTAGCCAAATCTGTCATTTTTGGATATCTGGTTTTCTTCTTGTCCAACTTGTCTTGAGCCCAGAGAATTAATTTCAGCAATGTCGACAACTTGGGCGATGTAGACTCCTGGTGTTCCATTTTTAATATTGCAGCATTAACTTCACTCGCAACCTACAAGTATAAGTGAATGATTTTATATCGGTTACCCTTAACACAATCAATGTTTGACTGACTTTCTGTCTGTGTGCTGGCTGAAGTAAATCACCGAAAGGACTTGCGGATGGATCTTCGAATGCCAACAGAGCTAATGTACGTTCCAACTCGTTTAACACAGACGGATCAGATTCTCCAGCTTCACTTAAGTGCGATTGTGCAAATGCAAGAGCCTCTTCAACACGATCCGCTCGAATCAACTCAATTAAATGAAGTTGCTGAAATGTTATGTATACAAGTTGAAAATAATACTCACTCACGTTATTACATTCATGTTATTTATAACCTGTAAATGAAAATACAGATAACGATCGTTATCAAGCAATTCTGGATGCAGCTGGTTCACTAAAGCAGTCGCTTCTTGAATTCGGCCATTCTGTATCGCATCACGAATACGAATTCGGTCATCCAGAGAATTTAATTCAACAGTAGGACCCACGCCAGACTCCATTTGAAACTTTTCTGCAGCTTCTTTAAAACCTTCTGCTCGAAACAAAGAGATTGTTTACACTTGTATTACTTATTTACACATATCGTTATAGAACAAAAGCAATCTGCTATCTGTATTTAACAGTATGAACACAAGAGGACCTAACCTGTCACTAAGTAATTCATTATTAGCTTGTTCATGGTCGTTCTTCCTATTTGCTTCGTTTCAAGAATATTTACCCAATCTTCTTTTTTCACTGTATCGTGTTTTTCAGTGTAACTCATGGCTACAATACTGAAATAATTAACAATGAATTTATGACGGATTTGACATTACTGTGTTTACGTTCTTAAATTTCCATGACCAAATCGATTCAAATGACGCTGCAATCCTACATTTTTATCTAGTTGGCCTTTACCAGTGGCGGAGCTCTGGGGTATTCCCATATTACAATAAATTTATTATATTTTAATCACTGTTATTTATTTCAATAAGAAATGATTATATATTTGAAATGTTTAAAATAGATAGTTTTTTTTTTTGTTAGCAATAAACATATAGGAATATATCTCTTGTAATTATTTTTGCAATAATACCCGCATAAATTATAGCTTCGTAATATTGAAAAAAAAGTAAAATAAATATCGAACCCGTATTGTGCCCTACTTTAGAAAGAAAAACGATTATACCGTGTGTATAAAAACACTTCTATATACAGTTACATTGCTAGTTTTATTTGCACGTTCAACGATAAGCACATTTCTCGAAATTATGAATAAAGTGTGTGTAAGTGTGATGTTGTTGCTGCTGCAACAATTAGCTAGTGCCTATGTACTGCATACAGACAATCAACATGATTTATCACAACTAAACATAACGTATATTATACTGGAAACACGAAATACAAATAATTCAGAAACACCGCTCAAATTTGTCAAGGGTGTTATGAAGTTTCCACCATTTTTGGAATACATTGTGCAAAGAATTCAGAATTATTTTTCGCATTACGTGTACGAAGATTTAAGTCGTCCACCTACCATTGACAGTCCGAATTTTGGGATGAATTCTCCACAGTTTATCAGTATTATTCAAAATAATACACTATTACCGTCAACAACCGAAGAAGAAATCAGTACAGCACCAACTACTACTACCACTACTACTACTTCTGTGTCGACAATTATAACAGAAGCAAGGTGATGACAACATCAATTCAATAAATATAGTTGATAAAGACTTTATTTAAATGTAATATTTATAATATATATATATAGGGAAGGGGTACAACCTGAATATGTATTGTCCAATGCAAATACGATTAAATAAATCAGAACAAAACGAACAAGTTTAAAGTTCATACCGTTACCTGACATGTGAATTAATTATAAGGGTCAACACACTTCTTTTACTACACACATCGAATGGAACATGTTTAATGTAAGGCCCGTATACACCATAAACATCACTAAACATTAAACATTCTGAATGTAAAATCATTCGTTATATGTAGTAACAATATTAGAGCTGAATTAAATTTGACATAAAACAATGCAGAATTACACGAATTTGTGCGGTCTGAACTGGTTTCAAAATAGCGATTAAGTGTCTGTTATATTGTTGGGCAAAAATATCAAAACTTGTTTCACTTGTTTATGAGATGAAAAAGACTGAACTTATATGCTAGTCTTGCGAATAGTCCTCACATGTTGAGTTGTATATAACAGGTGTTAATATACCGCGGGCCGTAACACAACAATGCTCAAATACTTCTTAATGATATATTGTTTGTTGATTATTTGCTGGACAATTAACAGCGCACCAACTCAATACAATCAAAATCGAAATACTTCAATGAGGTAAGTAATCATATTCATTATTGTTACAATATATTATACATAACACATTTATTTATCTTATTCATTGCTTCATAATGTATGATTATTATATGTATATTTACGCAAATATATTGGTATCTTAGAATAAGAATATTTTACGTTATTTTTCAGTATGATCAGAGCGAAAGAAAAACCAAAAATGTTTTGGAACTTGCTCGGTGATGTATTATCAGCGACAGGATTTTTGCCTATTGAAGTAAATGTACCTGATACTATCGGTGCAATCGCTGGCGGAGCACAAAATGTATACAACGGTATTTCAACAATAACCAGTAATGTCGTACAGCAAATACCATTTCTTAACGGGTTAACAACATCGGAAACACCACGCATACCACTGTATGTGTTACTACTTTCCTCTGCTCGTTCATCAACGAATAAACCACAACTAAACATACTTCTGCCTACCATCAACTTACAACAATATAGAAAATTACATAACATAAAACAAAATTAATTTGTCTCGATATTAATAAGCTTCAAAACTTGTTTCATAAGTGTACGCCTGTTCTTCTGCAACACACATTACATATACGTTTGACATTTAGTATACATTTTTAAAAGAATATTATTCACATTGTTAAATAAATAAAATATTACATACAGTACTCTGTCATTATATTATTCTGAGTATTTATTTAATTTAAATGTAATTACATATTATAAAATATAATAGAATATACACAAACATAACTTATACATATTTTACTCTACGTTTTATTAATGGAAATATACAGGGTATGGCCTACGGTATTCTGGGATGGCAACGAATCTGACCGCTCGCTTCTGTCTATGTTGCTGATTGAGCAGAGCACGGTTTTTGTTGTACAATTCGTTGAACAGTTCAGTTTCTCTCTTCTGCTGTGGTGCAACACCTCCAATAGCCCGTCCCTTCTCAACAATAATGCCAACAGGATAATCGTAGCTGTAGAAAAATCCTCTAGGATCACTGACAGGTTCCTCTTCCTCGGGTCTCCTCTGGTAACCTTGTTCCTGGGGCTGAGGTTGGTTGTAACGAGCCGAATCGTCGTTGTACTGTTGTTGTTCATTGTAGTTGCTAGCCTGGTATCTGTAAATAATGTAATCATTCATTAGAACTCAGATTATAAAAATAAAGGATTTGTTTAGAAAACTTCTACAGAAATATTAGCTTACTGATTGGGATTGTAATTCTTGTTACGTTCAGCTTGTTCACGCCAGATTCTGAAATGTTCTTCCTTGGCAGCCTTCACTTCCGCTGTGTCTTCAGCTGGTTTCAGTTCTACTTTGGGAAGATTATCTACATGATGGAACCCAGTACCGTCATCCCAGTATTCTACTTTGATCTCTTGTCCTTGTCCGTTCACGTAACTGTAAGATCCCTTCAGATCTCCGCTGGCCTTCTTCTTCTCGGCTTTAGCAATGTCCGGCACAGAGTATCCGTACACATAACCTCCAACACCATCCTGCCCGTGGAACTGTCTGGCCTGGTAGATATCTTCCAACACTTCATGTTGCTGGTTACCCAAGAATCGCAGAGCCGGTACGTTACTGTCAACCTTCGGTGCGTATTTCAAACTCAAATCTTGTTGGTCCAATATCTGTTGAGCTTCATTGGGTGGCAAGTCATCCAATCGAACGTCTTCCGCAAATACGGAAGCAATGAGAACAGCCTGTGAATAAATCATTTGTCAGTTGTAGAAATCGCACAGAATTAAGAGTAACCTTGTAATAAATACCAGGATTGACAAAATAAAAATCAGAAACAAGTTTTCTCTATTAATTTTATTCCATTACTGATGCACCTTGGTTCAGTAAACTTTGAAAAGTCAAGGCAGACATGATACAGGATCCAAGTTCACGATTGGCTGTCAAACAAGATGGTTTATCATTTGTGTTGACGTAGTGCTTACGTAACAATCCAATATAATAATAATATTTAAATATAGAGGTGAGCATCGGTAGTTTTTTTGTGCGACAAGTCGATTGGTTTCATCTTCAGTTTTTTGTTAAACTGAAATGCGCATATAGAAATCCAAGATCCGGTTAAGATTATGCATGAACTTTAAAGCATAAAACACTTATTTAAAACAAGTTAATCTTTACAGCATACATAAATACTTTTAAAAACGATGAGTTTACAAATTACAAAACACATTAAAACCAATAGTTTTCAAATACTGTTTGAATGCATCATTAACAGACGAAATTATAAATGTAAAAAATATAATTACTTTTTTATTATCAAATACTTATTGTATTTATGTTTAAAGTCTTAGTTTTATAAGTTGTGGTATTTGTTAATATTTTAAATAAACTTGAGTCTTAATTTTATGCTTAAGTTCATGTATATTTAATTCTTCTAACATCGTTGTAATTATCGTCATTAGTTCCAGCGAGATAAACTTGTAATTGCACATTAATTAATTAGATTAATATGTTAAAATAAAATATCAAACAAGTAGACAATAACATTGACGTGAAGAAATGTGTACGATAATTATACTTTGTAATAATGACCTTCGTTTTACTAATTAGGTTTGTGTTCATTTTAACAATTTCAATATTTATTGTCCAATTGTTTTTAATAAATATTCGATTAATAATGAACTATAAGAAACTGAGGCATAAACCTTGACTATTAAATTGTAATGTGCAAAAAGTAATAATATCTTATACAACATTCTTTATAAAACCAAAGTTGCGTTGAATAGAATATTAAAAAGTACTTTACATCAGATATATCTAAATTACTTTATGCATAAGTTTCAGACGTACATTCCAAACTATTTTATCATTAGTAATTAACAAAACTGAAATTCTTCTGCTGCTTATTCAATTAAGGAATACAACCGGTTCTGTAACATGTTTTTACAGATTATCACATCCAGTCAGTTCTAACATATTCAAATCGCATAACCGATGAATTAGTTAAGTAAATGAAGATGACAGGAGTGTGTGTGAGTGTGTTGACATGTAAATATTTTTACACTGGCCATGGAATCTAATAATTTTCTTACCTCATGGTCATCTTATACAGAGAAATGATGACAATATTGCAAATAACACGTTGCTACTCAAGCATTTATGCACGCGATTTACTAATTGCATTACAATCATATTCATAATAATGCACAGTTATATACAATTAATAAATACACACTATATTAATACATATTAGTATCGTAAAGAATATATTCGTATTCGAAAGAATCATAATGATTTTGTAATTGAATATAAACGAAACAATTTAAATACTACTTGAATGTTTAAATGTACAGAAGAAATTATCATAACAGTTGCTAATATGTAAGTAATATTTTAGCGTTATATCCTTACCCCGATAATCACAAATAGCTTCATTCCTTCACAACTACAGATGCACTACACACTAAATAATTATTCTTCTTGAAACCTGAGTAAAGCAAAAATTTGAAAAGCATCTCTTTATATACGTATAATCTCACATTCTGTGCAGCCAATCACAGCGAAGGAAGATGAGCCAATGGAATGCCGCTGATTCAACAGGCAGGACATAATAATTTTTTATTTTTTTTGAGGAATTAAAGACGCAGTTTCTGGTTAAATCAATTTTTGGCCTTTAAATAACTATTGGTCAGAACATTGCGTAATAGTATTTAAATGTTTTGGTCAACGAGAAAATGTTCTAGACATTTCGGCATTAAATGTACTAAAATTTTGTTACATCCTGTTTAAAATTATGCAGATATTTTTTCCATGAATACGTGTTATTAAATTCGCGCAATTAAATATTTTGTAATACATTTGACGTATGGTAATTATGCATTTGTTGTTTAGAAATGCTATTATTAATGAAATGATTATAGCGTCTCTATCAGTTTGATGAAATATATTTGTTAAATAATAATTTTTTACTAAAAAAGTAACAAATTATTTGATTTATGATGTACATCATGTTTAATTCAATTATAAATTTGTAAATATACATATATACTAGTTAAATTTTAAAACCTATATTTACTTATTTTAATATATAGTGAGAAACATATTATTTCATTGTAACCTTCAACTCGAATTATACAACTTTTCGGCGATAATATCAACATTAAAGACAAATGTATAACTACAAAAACACTAATTATAAACTAATTTCCAGAGAACAATACATATTCATGTCGTATTTGTGTTGGCAATTAAAAAATTTAGCACATTGTTTCGCATCAGTATTCGTGACGATTTCATAAAATTGATATTCTATTCAAATCACATAATTCATATCACGACTTTCGTGCAGGATCTTCTTCATGATTCAGAATGACAGAAAAAACATGGAATTTCAAAGTACCTATAGTCAATAATTGGAAAAACAAAATAAAAAAAACACAATGAGAAAAAAAATTAACCAACATCATTATAAAAAAGATTCCAACAAAATTCAACTGGATGCAAACTTGAAAAAGTACAAGTGACCTTTGCTGTGGAACCGCAAAAATTTGGAAAGATGGGTATCTGATGTAAATTTCGCGACTACAATAGCTCAATAATTTATAAACATTTGGTTTTATTAACACTGGCCGCTAATGAATAATTTATTCATGTGCATTTAAGTATTATTTATAGTGCAGACAATCTGTAAAATATGAAGTAATATTTCTATAAACTTCACAAGGAGTCCCAGACAGATAGACGTAAATATCTATAAAAAAGTATGTAAAATGTAATATTTCACAGCAAGTGTTTCATGCGTGCCATCCTTGTTGCGGATCTGAAATATCTTCTGTATATAAAACTTCAGTCCAAATTACTTTTCAATAAAAAACGCTACAAAAAATGCTTTAGTATTAAAAACAAATTTGTTTACATCAGTGTATTTATTTCATGTTTTTTATTTAAATTTTACGAATAAGTGAACATATTACGTTGTTAAAATTTAATTTATAGTTTAGAAACACCTATAAACGAAAAGTTTCAGTATTCAATTTTATGAGGAATGTTTGTGTTAAGATATGCAAGTATGAAGAACATCTTATCGCACCTAATTTTTATGTCCATGATTTTGGCCTTAAGTAGTAATTTAGTTTTCTAGAAATAATCTAAAATTTGGAATATTCTAATTGTACTTTAGCTTGTAAATAATGTTATGCTGAATTAATAATAATATCTCACGCAAGTTACAAATTGTACAGTAATATTTACCAAGCCAAAATTATATGTAAATCCTAATACAACGGTTATTCAGAAATATTTGATTATAAAAACAAGTCAGCTTTGCCTACATGACATTTCTAGTAACTGAAAACAATTTGTTAACATCAAAATTATTAATGATGCAATAATTAATATTAAACGAAGGAAATAAATAAAATTATTCGTGTTTTATTATCTTTAAAATGGCAGAAAACTGTGAAGATCACGACGGATATAAAAAAGGAAATATGTCAAAAGATTATATAATAAAAGGTATAATATAAAAACGAAAAATGATGTACAATTTGGCAGATATGTTTTATAAATAAACGTTCAGTGTAGAGAATTTCTAGTTAACTAAAAACTACTTTCAAACGTGTCATTATATATTACATTTAATATCTATTTATCTGTAGATTCTACAAATAAGTACACTGTCATTTTTAATGCACATATTAATTGACCAAATTTATTTCCATCAGGAATGAAGAGAGTGTGGCCTGCAGATGAAGAGATGAATGCTAAACTAAGATGTATGGATAAAGCTCACAGTCACCAATATTGCATAAGTGAACGTGTACTGAAGAAACTGGAAGACGATTTAAATGAATTAACAAAACTCAGATCAAATCCCACATGTCCGCAGGGGGAGAAAGATATAATACAATGTATAAATAGTCGCAAATCTATATATCCCTGTCATAGTGAGATAGCACATTTCATAAAATGTGTAAATCAAGCAGTTAGAGATGCATACAACAAGAAAAAAGTATTGCGTCGTGACCTCTCATAATTTCCAATGCAATGAATACTAATTTATATATGAAATACAAAATAAATAATACGTAGTATCAATAACAATTCACTTGAATTAAATAATTTTATATAGACAATTTCCAATAGTAAACAAAAAATAGAATAATAATTACTCATTAGTTTAATATTCAATCGCATAGATCATTATCACACTTACTACGAATTTAATTACTATAATTGTAGGTTATATTTAAACATAATCACGATCCATTTGAAATACATATACGTTGTACATGCACTACACGTGACTGTTACCAGTTAATTTTTCCTGTGGTCTTACGTTATAAATTAATGAATGAATATTATTGACCCGCATCTTATTCACGGTCAGATATCAATGTCAGAAATGTCTTTTCTAAATGATGATAGAAGTTCAACTTGGAACAACATTTTATTAAAATTTACTTTTAAACTGTCATGTAATTTACAAATATCAGTTCAACAAATTAAAACATTTATAAACAAATATGTATATTTAAGAAAGTTATTAATAGTTCTGACATCTTTACGCGTCTCATTGGAATCGTATTTAAAAATATTTACTTTCGCTTATTGTGACCTCAGCACGCATTGACAGCTATAGACACGTATATCTGTGACTCATTTCTTATATATTAGTAACTATCAACAGCAGACGTTTGAAATAATACAGGTATATTATTGATAATAGCTATACACCACTAACGTTTTAATTTATACAAAAACACACTGATGTTAGTGAAGCTCGAATATATATTTTCATGAATGGGAATTTCCTATTTGCATCTTCTAGAATATGTTACTACAAAACAACGAATCCTGGTTCACGTCACGTCTTTTTTCAGACAAGCGAACATCGGTGCGTCACAGATATCGGATTTTTTCAATTTGTTTTTTATTAATTGCGATATTTTGTTTACCACTCGTTCAACTACAGTACTACTCTATACAATAATCAAAAAAGAACAAACATTATCACATGTCATAACTATAATTATATTTATTTTAAATATCTTACGCATAAATTATATACAAGCATATAAAAATCTGAATAACAAAACAATGTAAAATCTAATGATGAACCATTTAACGTTTTTCCAGTGCCTTAAATTTCGCTTCAAGCCTTTTAGAATATGCGTCTAGTTTGTAAGCAGCTTGTTCTAATTTGATCACACTATCTTCTATTTGATCAATCTGATCCAAATAGGGCTGTAAGCTATTGTCTGAAAATAATACAACAATAATTAACACATGACACACGTATATACAAGTGTACGTAAGCATACATTTATCATTTAATTCTGCCATGGCTTTTGACACATTTGTTGCAATGTGCTTCATATCGGAATATTTAGTTATCGTAGCTCTATTCATGTTTTCCAGTAACCTATAGTCATCTTGCACAGCAGTTAATTCTCCATACAGATAGTCAGTTGTCTTTGTAAACATTGTTGTTGCTAATCGACTCAGATTTGGATCATGAGGATCTAAGGCTTCGAAACTAGATGTGGACGTAGACAACGTCGGTCCTACAATCATACTCATATAACCTCTGAACCATGAATTCCACTTACACATACAATAAAAACATAATATTATCGTACCTTTCTTTGGTGAATCAGTCACTCCTTCTGAATCTAAGTCATCTGCCATTGTTATAGTATACGTTTGAAATATGTAATATGTTTAATATTACTTGACTTGTCAAATTTAGCCAACAAGTGACAAGCACACCACTGCGATGTTGCCATCATTGCCATAAAAAAATATAAAATTTTAATACGTTAGTTTTATGAAATTATCAAAAATTTTACGTAAAAAAATTGTTTAAAATTTGATACTGCAATAATCAATTTAAAATTTATAGAATCATTTGATATTTTTTTAAAACATTCAAGAGCTGGCAACAATGTAAACAAAATACTAACTGTTGGTAACACTTTGGACGTCAATTTTAAAGAAATTTGAATTTATTTTCTGTTAAAACTTGATTAAATTTTTGTATACTAGTTGAATAATGGTATTAATTAGAATTCATTACGGACCAGTTGAAAGTAACGGAATCATAAGATGGAAAAAATTAAAGGATTAGCAGGTATATATGTATACTCGTATTTGTTGCTTACCATTTTTGAATATGTTATGTATTTCAATTATCGTAACGTCACTATGAAGTTAATAATTAAACATGTAATTTTGTAGCTGGCTTAAAAGATCAACAATATGAAGTTCAACTGATTCCGACCGCGTATTTAAATAGAATGGTAGTGGAAATTATTGGTTATGAAGTTCATGGAAGAAACTTAAAAAACCTGCATTTCAATATAGATTATAATTATGATACATTATGCGAGCAATCAATTGCCACGATTAAAAAATCGGTGCGTCGATTTTTTCCGCACTATTTCAAGAAAAGTTATCCACGGATCACAAAGTATCCGTCCGATGTGAACAATGAATAATATACGAAATATGTATATGTTCATCATTGAATAGTACAACACAAAAACCAACAAGTAACAAGTGATTCTACAAACCAACATCATTACAGTACAACTCACAATAAATACCTGAAACCTGTGTATTAATTTTATTTGAAACGAGTATTTCTTTGTAAAACAACATTACAGAACCATCATTATAATGAACAATATGTATTTTCGAGTTATGTGTTTACGTAAAACAGTTCCAGACTGTTGTATGATATTGAAGTTATGTAAATATGTAATTAGCCGTGCACAATGTGCAAATTCTACATACAATAGTGGTGCTCATCTCTACCGATGCTACTTGATGCAACGGTCATATATATGTATCTTCTAATACTTATATCTGTATATATGTGTACGTATGTAAACAATTGTACCTATTATTATATGTATATATGTAGGCAATTATGTAGATTATTCGACACCGTTCAACAGTCGCAAATAAATACAATTATAAACTTAATAATGTTTCTGATTGATTGTATGAAGTAATACAATACGCGCACATAGCCTAAAATATATCAGTTAATTACAGCGTGTATTGTCTATGTACATAATTACACATTACCTAAATTATGTCTAAAAGTGCAAACATATAATGACGAACAGAATTACGTGTTGTGCATACATAATCATGTATGTATAAGAGAACTCACATGAAACAACGAAGTTTGGTTATAATTAAACAATAAATTTAAATAACAATAAATATACGTGTGTGTGAATGACAATTTTAGCAAGGTATGATATCTAAAATAAATATTTGTTATGATTTAAAATTGCCACAATATTTATACAGCCATGGCGTCGTTCAACAACGCGGCGTGTTCCTTCAGATGTTGTGCTTTACTACCGGTTGCCGGACTCGGAGATGTTGGTCGTCCAGCGTAACTATTAACAAACATCAGTCCCATCAACTTACACACATCTCGCTATCAACAAATACACGCACAAATAAACATTCATACAACATGCTTCAGTGCTTTGCTACAACCAAAACCACACAGGTGCCGCGTACGGTGAAAATAAACAACTGAAATAACAGTGCACAAGAACAACATGCTTGCAGAGATCCAAGCGGGAAACCATAAAGACAAAAGTATGATTTGTATTGCTCGAATACAGGTGACTGGCCTCACCTAATGACCCTCGGTTTACACTGTTCAATATTTAATTGATCGGGTGTGGTTGTAGGTGTGCGAAACAGTCTGCTGAACCAACTCTCACTTTTGGAACTGTAAATATGACTAATATTGCTTGACACGTACTAATTAATGGGTTTACTAACAGTGTTATTTATAGCATGTTTTACAATACAAATCATACTCGAGACTACTCTGTATAATACTATGTACTAAAGAAGCAGTTATGTATATGCCAGGTGTGTACTTACGAAATATCGCGGGTTCTTGTCAAGGCAGTAGCGAAGCGCGGTTGCACATAGCTCCAGCATCCTTGGTTCTTGTGTTCTTCCTGAGCCCAACACAACTGTGCGTTCGAGTATTTAGCACATTCCTTCTTTATTAAATCGTACGGGAAAGGAGAAACCTAGCAACACACAACAGTTCCATTTGTATAATCATGTTTCTATTAAACAACACACAAGTATAGTGTGTAATAATACAGACCTGTTCAACTCTTGTGATAGCAATCTCATTAGTCAATCCTTTCTCATCACGGTATTTCTTAAGATCGTAGTACACTTTACCCGAACAGAAGATCAGTTTCTTTACACTGGATGCATTCTGTACAGCTGGTCCATTTTCAGGAATGATCCTTGTAAATAAATAATATAAAATTGTTAAGATTGTACCAAGGAATTTACTGAAAGTGAAGGCTTACCTCATGAATTCAGTGCCTTCCAACATTTCATCAAAGTTGCTCTTGGCTTCTGGATGTCTGAGCAGGGACTTGGGCGCCATGTGGATGAGTGGCTTCCGGAATGGCAGGTGAATCTGTCGGCGGAGGATGTGGAAATAGTTGGCGGGTGTGGTACAGTTGGCGATGATCCAGTTGATGTCGTGCAACTGACGTACGGCAAAGTCTTCGCTCTCGGGCGGGAAGTAGTCGGGATCATCGGAGGACATTTGCAAGAAACGTTCAAGACGAGCACTAGAATGTTCTGGGCCCTGGTACAAAAGAAGATAATTTATAATACTTTCTCTAAAGACGTTGCACAAATTCTGTTACATACCGAGCAATATACATATTGAATGTACTTCAAATCAATGTGTTACAATACTTAATACACACATATATTAATGTATTTCAAATCAAAGTGTCAAATATTTAATACACATCTGTGTCTAGACATGATGATTAAGAGTGTTAATTTACAGTGTATATTTGTGAGTGTGTGGTGTGTGAATAATTAAAGGTTAAACACTTACCATGCCCTCTAGACCATGCGGCTGGGACAGTACAATACCCGATTGTCGTACCCATTTCGACTGACCAGAGGCAATAAACTGATCAATGATACATTGAGCAGTGTTGTTAAAGTCACCGAACTGAGCTTCCCAGATGACAAGAGCGTTCGGGTTCGTCATAGAGTAACCGACTTCGAATCCGAGTACACCGTACTCTGACAGCGAGCTGTTACATACCGTGTAGGGGGCCTGATCTGGGTACAAGTTGCTCAGTGGCCTGTATGTGGCCTTGTCAACAGTCTGATGGTGTAACACATGGTGACGGTGGCTAAAATCAACAACATCATTATGTATAACTTCCGTGTTGCACACAATTATATGTCTCTTGCAGCCGAGGAAATCTTGTATTGAAAAATCAATTTACCTGAAAGTTCCTCTTTCAACATCCTGCCCAGAGAGGCGTACATGAATACCCTCCTTCAGCAAGGAACCAAAGGCCATAGCTTCACCCAGCGCCCAGTCAACAGTACGAGATTCTACCATCTCCATACGGGCCCTCAAGATACGTTCAATACCTGTACATATTATAAATAATCTTATACAACTGCTCTACATATATTCGTCAATTTCGTAATGTACCTTTGTGGATAATGAACTCGGCAGCATTTGGCGGTGGACTAGAGAACCGCTTGCCAATGTGCACCAGCGTGTCCTCCTTGATACCGGTCTTGTTCACTTTCAGCGGGTCCTTACCCTCGAAGAAACCGGACCACGGGCTGTCCAACCAGTCCTTGTACTTGATGTGAGTCTCCTGTTTGGCACCTTGGTAAGCTTCTTCACAGATTTTGTCATACTTGTCTTTCACATCTTTAACTTCATCAGACGTGACAACTCCTTCTTGTATCAGTCTCTCGGCGTACTTGTCCAGAGCTGTAAATAAACAGTATTCGCAAGATGGAATTACAAATAAATCTATATGTAAAATATAGTACCTGGTGGTGTTTTCTTAATGATCTTGTACATGAGCGGCTGTGTGAACATTGGTTCATCGATTTCATTGTGTCCGTTACGTCGGTAACTGACCAGATCGATAACGCAATCTTTGTGGAAGGTGGCGCGCCATTCAGCGGCAATGTTGCACACATGCATCACACTCTCTGCATCGTCAGCGTTGACGTGGAAGATTGGTGCGTTTACAACGCGGGCAACATCTACACATATATTTCAATATATATA
>JAGJTL010000183.1:100886-129285 GCA_022063505.1 Calosoma granatense | reverse complement strand
TCTGTTTAAAATAGTTACATCATAATTCATTGTATTATGTATGTTTTATGTATATGTTTGTTAATGTTACATTTTCTCTGTTTACACATAGATACGTACATGCATACTTGTATGTAATGTAATGTATGTATATTTGATCATAATGATTCTATGCACTGCCCCCAGCCCCCTCTCTTTATCACCCCCTCAACAGTCTATCGTCGTATACATTTGTATAAATTTAATTAATTTTTCCTCTTGTACTCTCTATAGCACAACAAAACCGTCTTTGCATTTTAGAACGATAATATTTCCATACTTACAAGGACTAACTAATCCCTACACACGTGTAACAGTTATGTTAAGTGTAGCCAAATGGTTATTTGTGACCATTGTCATTGTAGTATGTGTATATAAATATATATGAAATAAATATTTGTTTATATTGTACAATGTACTGTGTATTATTTCATATATTGTATTATAGTATGTTCTGTTATGGGCACATAACTTATATGGTGTGTGTATGATATATGTTGGGATTATGTGGCGCTACACACACACACACACACACACACACACAAGGGAATGACCACATGTGCAACACAATAATTAACCGACCCTCTCTCACAAAGACACCGTCGTCTTAATTAGCAAGGTACACGTGTACAGCAACACTGTGCCGTATAACTATAGCACATACGGAACATTATCGCATACGACACGAAAATGCTTATGCATTTCAACGTAAATTGTATTCTAAAGGAAATGGGCGGATGTGAGGGACGATCCCAAAGCGACCCTTATACACACAACACACGCACGCACGCATACATATATTTCTATATTATTTCCTTGCACAACTAACCTAAAAATGCAAATGTCAAATGTCATTTGTATTTAAATTTTTTTAACCTGTAAAATAGAATATGAACTATTAGCATTGCTCTCTTGGCATACGTATTAACGGCCAAGAATTTGGCAATATTACATCACACATAGCACAGCAGAGCAGAGATATTTTCAGTAATGTTTATTACACTATTTGTTACAACAAAATGACGGCACGTGAAAGTATTAATGTCACAGCGAACAATTCTTTCACCAGCGGATTACAAATAAATTATATGCACGAGTTACAAATATGCAGGATTGAAAATTATTTATGACTTACGTACACACTGTCTAAATGTACAATTCGTTTAAAAATTCTACTGGTATTTATAGATATTATTATCTAATTTACATACATACATATTTTGGATTTATAAAATATAAACACTTACCTATTTATTTAAATTATAATGTTTTTGCTAAACTCTGCAATATTATACAGTCATGTATACGTAGATACGTGTGTGTATGTGTGTATGTTATATATTATAAAGCGCTCTATTCATTGGTAATTTAAACATTAGCCATGGTCGAGATAATCATGGAGCCGCCGGTACATACATACACACATACATACATACATACATGGACGAGTTATTCATGTAAAGATGCACCAACTTTTTTTTCCGGATGCGTAAACAGTGTATATAATGTAAATATTTATGTGGACATTTCATTCGTTTCAGAGGTTATGTTTTATGTGTGTTAGTATTAGTATTTAGTAGTACATACATCTACATACATACACGTGTACTAGAAGAGGAAATACATACATATATACAAGAGTTATTATACAAAGAAACCGACTAATTGCTTCAGCTGCTCTGTTTACATTCGCTAATTCGATTTCTAATTGAATTCCGTCGGATTATGTTACTTTAATAGACGTGTTAATCGCAACGTTTATTTACACAACATTTACCATTTAGCGATTTACGTTTTCGTAACCGTTTCATCGAACATAACGTACGTGTTTGTGTGTGAATTATTGCCTACTTTAATTACATTCTATCCAATGTTCCTCCACAATCATTTCACTTTTTGTCTGTTTAATAAAAATGTATATACGTATGTTCATTGTGACATAAATATTATGGGAATATTTTAGATTATATTCTGACCGATGTATTGCGTTTTATTAGAGGGGGCGGTGCTTATATGTACCAGGGCAGCCATTACAAGCGGGGGAAAACCACTCGCGCTCACCTGGTGAAATGGCGGCTTTCGACACTAGTTACCTGGTATAACATGTACTACCAGTATTATATATCATAGGTTATATTCATATCATATGTAATGTTGACATATGTCATTAATTTAGATAAGAAATATGTTGTTAGTTAAGGTATGTATGAATATACTATGTTCCTACTATCCTAAGTATCACTTTGATAACTGGGTATTTTCATAGAATCTGCTGTACTTTGTCGCTCGTTATTTAAGAATAAATGGGAAAGGAATGAACATTGGATTAAACAGTGTAATTTAAATGAAACGTGCTCACACTTGTCACACTCATATTTATATTTTCGATGGAAATGTTTAGCTTTAGGGAAATTCCCCCGAATGCGGGATCATCTGGGAATTTCGGGTGTTTCTGTTCAATTATAGTACACGCGTAAAATAAACATAACGCCCTTGTGATTTGCACCCGCTGTCGTGTAATGCCATTTGCAAAAGTACTTATAAACTTGTCATACAAGCATTCACACTGTACGTAGTGTTGTGTGGAATTTCCCGACAACCAACACGGACACGGCATCTGACAATATATGATTAGAACATTCAATAATCTATTAGAATTACATTCTGTATCAACAATATTAACTTGTACCGTTAAACACACGATTACACGAGTAGTACAAGCGATTTATGCGCCCGACACACATCTGGACACAAGATGGACGAGTAAACACGGCTGCAGCCATTATTTCCTTCATTCATAACCCAATACACAAGTTTTACAAGTCTTTACAAGTCTGTTGTTTATATATCTGTAGGTGTAGGAACGTGCCATACTTTTGATTGCGGAAATATAACCACCAGGTACTGTGCACAATAAAATAATTAAACAAAATTCCCCAATACAACTGTTCGCATGTGTATACCAGACTTTACCTGCATAGGACTTATTCAATTTGCATTTAGGTTTGAAGGAATTTCCCTCTAAATACCTAAAGCAAGAGTACAATAAATAAAAATAATATTCACATTATAATATAAATCTCGCGCATATATATTTACATGTTAATTGCGCTACTACAACCACATGTTTTAAATCAATTACTGTCAATTAAAATCCTAAACCACAGTAATAATTCAAATACACAAATTCCAGCTAGTCCGCACCCTCAACCAGAAAAAAAAACCGTTCAAGTTTCTTTGCCAATTCTAATTTATAAACTTCAAAATCAATTTGGTACTGTGACGGTTGTTGTGAAGAAGTCACTGTATGGACAGTGCCGTTCCGGCCACGCCTCCCTGCAACATAGCAACATATGAATGGTGCGCGTTTGTCAGTGTATGTCCCCTCCCCTCCCTCCCACCTCCCACTAATGAACACGAAGAGACGGACAACATGAATACCAACGTTTGTTTTGTGCATGCCGAAAATCTTTTCCACAAGTCTCTTGTCTTTTATTTATGATTTGATTTTTTTTTCAAGAGAGAGATGAAGAGAGAGAGAGAGAGAGATTCCGTTCTTTGTCTCCAGACAATTGTGTGATGTTGAAAAATGTGACAGAAACCAGAAGCCAAAATGTATTGTTCTAGTGGATCAAAGAATTTCTAGAAAATGTAAAAAAATCTATGACAGTATTCTGTGTTTTTAAGCATGAAGAAAGAATCCGTGTGTAATTGTATAAATCTAGATAAATATTAAGTACTTTAATGTATGTATGTATGTATGTATGTAGTGCAATAAACTGCAATGACATTATCAAGATAACAATATGTATATGCTGACAATTAAAACAAAAGCATATAGTAGTTCATTGTGGGTGTTAATAAAAAGCATTGGTGTGATGAGAAGCCAGCAGCATTGACAACAAGAAATGGCATCATAACTCTCTCTAGTAGTGGGCACACACACACACACACACACACACTGACATCCCGGGACAGATGTGCATCCCCAGGTCTACATAACATTTCCCTCCATCACAGACACACACAGGAGTGTAACTAGCAAATAAATATACATATATGTTCAATTATTCTGTACACAATACTCATTACGAATATATTGTAATTTACTTTGTAAAAGCCAGTGCTCTTGTTATAATATTTACTTATATAAATGTCACGTTAGTACAGGCAGTGTGTGATCGCATTTATTGAATTTATCTGTAGATACGGACCTGAATGGATTCACTTAAAATTGTACAGCGCCCCCTCACATGCAGGGCGGTGATGTGTCGCTCCCCCATACCGACACAGACTCACTTTTGACCCCTTACTTTCTATTTTTTCCACTCGCTGTGGCACAGATAATGTTTTTATTGGCTCTGCTGTGCCGATACAGGCGAAACTGCCATTCCAAGAACACCACCGGGTGCATCCTTGCAACGTGTGAGAACCACACCATCTCTTCTATACTAATAAAACATGTAGCTAATCTACTAATACTATGTCGGCATGCTATATAACTAACACTAGAATTATTACACATACTCCTAACTGATAAATGAAATGTTACACAGAACGATAAAGTGATCACAACTCAATTAATTTGTTAGACTTTCCAGCTAAATAGCAATCGTACTATAGATAAATATAGAGCAGTATTTTTGGGTACCGTGACACATTCACGACCAAAGTTTTTTGTATTATTTTGTTGAGACTTGAACATCAAGAATTACTGACATTCACTACCTATATACGTACTTACATTACATACTTTTACACAGGAAGTTTCCCAAATTATTTATTTAAATTGTACAAAACCATAGAAAAATAAAGAATATTTTTATAGAGATAAAAACTTTCATGTTATTATTTAGTAAATGACATACATATAACATGGTTTAAACACCCCAGACATTCAAGTAATACGCCATGAATTTTAAACTTGAATAATAAGTGCAATATTCAGTTATACGATAATAATATTATTTATCAGTCGGTCTATGAAAATTGCCGTTCATTCATATTTGCATAGCGAATAGTGCAACAAGGACAACAACATTGTGTTGTCACAGGAAGAAGTGAGATGCCGATGTCCCTTGGAAGACATGCCGGTAGATAAGAGAGGATACAAGATATCCGTATATCCGTGTGCAAGACAGAGACACCAGCACCTAATGAGATGGTGGGGATGGTGCATCTTATTGGATGGGGGAAAGATTTAAAATTGTCTCTGAGATTTGTAAGATTCAGGATTAGTTTAGTACGCCAGCTTGTGGTGTGTATTTACTCTCTCGTCTGATACCAAGTGCCGCTATTTGAATACAAGTGTGTTTGTTTAGAATAGATTTGTGATAGAATGTCGTTTGAAATTCGAAGTGAAACTAGTTCACCGGTATATCAACAAATGTCACCCGGTTCACCGGTACAGTATGACCGGTCACCGACGCGGTTAATGGATTTAACCAATGCCTCCAGTACGGACAAGTATCTGCCGGTCACACTGGACAGTGTCCACCAACACCAACACCAGCAGCAGCAGCATTACTATCAGCGACAGATGGACAAACATCATCAGCATCATCATCATCACCAGATGAGCTATCTGTCAACAGGCGAGCCCAAGTATTTCCACCAGGACAACTATCCACGCTCTCCATCCAACGACGAGCGATCCGTCACACAAATCGTGTACGATGATGGCCGCTGCACCACCTACATACGGACAGACGACCAATTCAACCGCAACTACATCAAGTTGGAAGTGGACGAACAGACGAACAACAAATCCACGAAACCGTCTAGCCGAAAACGTAAATCACCAACCACCTTCAACAGTTCCTTCGAGTCCGACGATGAGAATTCGTGCCAGAGTAGTTCCAAGTCCAAGATACGCAGAAGAGCTCCGCAGAGTTTCGAGGACATCCAAACGCAACGCGTGATGGCCAACGTACGTGAACGTCAACGGACGCAATCATTGAACGAAGCGTTTGCGAGTTTACGGAAAATCATACCGACTCTGCCGTCGGACAAGTTGTCCAAGATACAAACGCTGAAACTGGCGGCGCGCTACATCGACTTCTTGTATCACATCCTGTCCACTTCAGGTGCTGAAGCGTCCGGTGATGGAGACCTGCTGGGCAACACCTGCACGTACATGGCCCACGAGAAACTCAGTTACGCGTTCAGCGTATGGAGAATGGAAGGAGACTGGAATGGTGGACATGTGTGATTGTGTGTAGGTAGTAACATGTAGATTCGTGTTGCTGGACAACAGTATTTCGCGTGTGCCTGAAGATGTGTGCGGTGAAGATAAGGTTAATTTGGCACATTTATTATGTTTTGTTTTTTTACATGTTCTTCAAACTGAACAATTGTGTTAAATGTGAAAATTGTTGTACGATAAACATTACACGTATCATGTACAATAGATAATGTAATAATTTTAATGAAATAACATTCAAGTTTCACTTGAAATCATCAGAAAAGATATTAGCAATACAATGAAATAATACTGTATATATTTTTATATAAGATTATGTTATTTATTATACTTTTGAAAGTTTACTTATTAAACTAAAAATTGCAATGAAACAAATAAAAAATTAGAAACACATTTAAATTTATTACTTTTCACTTATCGTTATACATTCATATTGTTTAATTGGTGATTGGTTACAAAATAATTTGCGTTGTGCGAATAGGAATTATATGATTGGGTTACGGTGTAATTGTTTTAATGAAAGATGATTGGTTGATAAGCCAGTGTGTGTGTGTGTGTGTGTGTCTACGGGGGGTCCTGCACAGTTGTGTTTGTATAATCTGTAGATTATCCTATAAATGTTTAGCCAACTACAAAAAACTTCGGGAGTTCGTTGTTTTTTTTCTGTTCTCTGCTGTGTTAGATTAAAAAAATGTATATACGATACGATGAGAACAGCGGTCGCGACAGCTGCGCCATCACCAAGACTTACGGCAGGAATATACACTGCACGACGATATACATTAACAGTAATTTATGTTTTAATGAAACCGAACCGACCCGCGCCCCGTCCATCCCGTTTCCACCAAAAATATGATGTGAATTTTTTTTTATTCGCCTGTTAAAAATAAAGCGACGAACAACCGTATTATTTATATTTTATTCCTCACTGTGATATGCAACTAGTACCGGAGTTTTAATGTCTAATAATTTAGTTCACATTTTCCCATTCCTGAACCGGCCAAAACAATTTCTCATTTTTAATATGCATCTTGCGCGGGAACAAAAATCAAAAAAAGCTAGATGATGAATTGGTTCTGAGGAATTCCCAGGTCCACCGAAATAAGTTACTTTAAATTTAGCAACAAAGAAGTGTTCTTCTCATGGTATTTTTTCCAACTTGATGATTCTATTTCACTCACTCACTTAACAAGTAGATGTTCTGTGTAGTGTGTTCTCTATGGGACAACACTCAATGGATGTTTGAATTTCTGTAGAAAATACTTTAAAACTACCACTTGTAATAACAATTAAGACAATCCATTTTCACAAGTTTCTAACAAAGAGCAGATAGAGTTTATGGTGCCCGCCCGCTGTGCGAATGGACATTACAGGAGACAGTCTGTGTGGATGGATGGTCGGTCGGGTGTCCGGAAGTACAGCACAGGATGTCTCGCTCAATGGCACGACCTGGGCCCCATCGTAAAATCGTCACCATAACTCTGTTCGTGTAATGATGTCCGCTCGTAAAACACACACGCGTGTATCCATATTAGTTTTATCTTGTACAATATGCACTCATTTGAAATGTAATTACATATGTCTTATATTAAATACTATTAGTTTATATATTAATTCAAGGACTTCGCTGCAGGATAGTAATGCATGTACTGTGACGAGGAGAAGGAAAGAAGAATATTGTTTTCCCGTGAGAGACACAAGATAATGCCACGACAACATACATACATACATACATGTAGGAGAGAGTAAGTTATATGATGTGTGTGACAAGGATAGTAACAGCCACACAGCGAGCGAACGAGCGAGCGGCATAGATGATGGGCTGGGACACGTGCGTCTGTCAGCGTCCCAATGTCCGTCCAGCCGTCCGTCTATCCGTCGCGTCAGCTGTCAGAGTCGGACTCAGACACACGTCACTACTAGTTTCCCATCTTTCATCACTTGTGCTAATATTTTGTCTTGTTGTTCTTCAACTCTCGGCTGTACACAATTCACGAATTTAGCATTAATTTCTTGTGATATCCACATGTACGCCGTTGGACTCCAGGAATACTGATGACGGATGATTTGTTTGTGAACGCGGACAGTAAAAAATGATTTCTCAAGTAAATGTAGCCGTGACGTAGTAGCGTTAATGAGTAATGCAGAATCGAAATATTCCGCTGTTTATCACAATATCGCACACACACTGGAACATGACATACTACAACGTCATTGTTTATGCAATCACATACATAAACATGTACATGTATGTACAGTGGTGGATCTAGTACACTATATACTAGTCTACGTATACTCGGATATATGTAAGCCACCAGAAATGTTGATAAAAACATGATCGGCATTGCCGGTATGACACTACAAGGATATAAACCGAGAACGAACACATGAAAAAATGTACCGCGCTAGTCTGTCTCGCGGTTTTTCTGTCTACGATAAATAAATGATGAAGAAATACACAAACACTCTACACATCACTTTGGGCAATAGAAGAATGTTATACGAAGGATATGATTCACATAATTACTCGGGAGTATTTAGAAAATTATTCATTTGTATGAGTAATTAGTCAACGATGTACGTATATACAGCAATTCATTAAACACTTGTACTTATTCATGTACAAGCAGTAGTAGTAAATGTATATATATATATATACTGCAGTGTAGATGGTTCGTTTACAAATGGACGATATACATAATTACATACATACATACACACATATTGTACATCATCACATTGGTGAAGATTCTAAACGCATTTATGATGGGACGCCATCGTTGATTATAACACGGTGTTTACATGTATAATATACATACATATACACCATACTACATATAAACTATTTAGTTGTTTGTTTTCACAGTTAAAAGCAGTGTAAGGTTACACACATTACCCCCTCATGTTTGTTTACATATGTACAAGACCACTGTCACACACATACATATACATACATGTACATGTACAGGTTTTATATTAGGTATAAACATCATATTAAACACAAGACAGAAGTCTATTACATATTACACACTTATATACATGTATGTACAAGTTTAGTCTAACAGATAGTAATATAATGCAACACACACACACACACACACATCTAGATATAATACTGACACTTGTATACTAGTTATTACTGACACACACACATACATGTGTAAGTTAAACATACAAGCTACTGTTTCACACATATATACCCATATGTGCAGGGGGTGTGTTTATAATACATGGCTTGTCTCTGTCTGCGCTTCTAAAATGCCATGAGAAACCTGTAACACACCCCCTCCTCCTCTAACCGCAACCCTACCCACTCCTGTGTCTATATGAGACACAGAAAAAATCTCCACCCCTTGGACAGAAAACTTCGACACTTTCCGTCTGTCTGTGCGTCTGTGTTGTATAAGAATTGAATATGAATGTACCACACGTTGATAGATTTATCACAGGAATAACATTGATGTATGTTTTTAATTCTGTAACGCACAAATAATACTCCACAACGCCTTTGCTATTTAAAATAAAACAACAAAAATGTATAGCGCACATCAAAAGTAATTTATATACTTGCTCTGTGTATCCGTTCAGAAAAGAAAAGAATAACAGGAAAATGAAGAGACTGAAAAATCAAGACATCACCGAATGACATTTAAAATCAACATTTCATACCCGTCGCCGGGAGAAAGTGGACAAAAAAACAATAATTTTAGCGAGTTCAAAGTTTCTATATCCACATTTGTGTGTGTGTGTGTGAAAGGGCGGTCTGTCTGTCTGTCTATCTATATGTATGCATGTATATATGTATGTGTGTGATCATAAAACGAGTGACTCTGACATGAGGAAGGTATAAATCGGTGAACGCACTTGACTGGCCAATGTATGTATGTGTGTGTGTGTGTGTCTGTATGAAATACGTGCACATAACTCCACATAGTTAAAGTTGACGGTTCCTATATATATATATATGTGTGTGGTATCGTTATATAGTTTACCAAACACACACCCGTGTCTTGTGTAATATTCACTTAAATTATTTACGTAGCTGGCATCTTGATTTGTGGCCCTGTTAAAAACTGTACATTTCATTTAAGTTCAGTTCATCTAGGAATAGTCGAATCCATCCATATATCACAGCCGCGATTAAGCACACGTTTTATGTGCATTCATATTTTACAAATGTTTACACGCATGTCGGCGACTTTATCATAATTTGTATTAATTTTTCATAAATTTACCAGTACACCGTGTGGGTGTTTGGCACATTGGAAAACATTTCGTTTGTTTGAAAATATCAATTGAAAATGAAATGGATGGCAAGATGGATTCATTCTGTTATGATAAATGCATCAACATTAATTATTTCACGAATATTCCCCATGCGTAGCAGTTTCAATTTAAAACATGAAACCTAATATTTCGTAGCTTTGTTTGTTGCTCATGAGAAAGAAAACTATTTGTTTTTTCTTATGAAAAAAACAAATAGTTTTCGGTAACACGATATGCTTACATATGTCTCAAGTCATACAGACTTGACGTCAGAAAATGTGAACTAGAATTTTTTCACGGAGTGTACGATTACTGTGCTTGTCTGAATTGTTCAGTAAAAAGCAGGATATGAATCAGGATATTCTAAATCATATATACTTGTGTATTTAGTTTACATGTATGTATAACTAATAAGTGAAGGGATATAGATCAACAATTATTCTGCAACCATTCTTATCATCATGCATTGCAAATTGCATAAATACCAACATAAAAAGTGTTAGTAATATGTATTTTTAATACTGATATTTAGCACAAACAAATTCAGAAGAATTCCGAAAAAAATAAGCAGACCACCAATGAATATTGAAAGTGATTTTGTTTTCAACACGACTCAAAATTAACACGACCCAATTTGAACGTCGCTGGGAATAAACTGTCTAATAATTTATTTTAATCGAAACAAACACGCACAGAATTAATATACACGTTTACTAATTTTTTATCAACACAAACAAATAAATAAACAAACAAACAAACAAACTGGAGGACATGAATTTGGACGGGTCAGCATCGATAAATGTGACAACGAACCATTCATATACATATACATATGTATATACATGTATGTGTGCGTGTATGTGGACATATATCTGTCAACTAGATGTTGTTGCTCCCATAGAACCAACGGTTAAAAATAATAATTGTACCCGAAATCTTACAGTCGTTTGTTTTGAGAGTTTTTTTTCTTATTTCATTGGCAACATTGTTGGTGGTAGGTAAAGAATGTTTCCTTTCTTTTTCAAAGTATACACCGCTTTCTGATTATATGTAATTTATCCCTATAGTTTCTGAAAATACTGAGATTACAGCCTGTTGTTCCTGAAATCTTATATACAGATGGTAAGACTAAAGAATTGTAAGTATTCTTGGGTTAGTTAGAGCATGTATGGATGTATGCTTGTGGTTTTAGTTTCTCGACTATTGCTACCACTAACACTACTACTACTACTAGCAGATTGAGAGTATATTTTGAGCTATATTGTCAAAGCAAACCACTAACTGTCTTCTTTAACACGCAAACAGTCCAATTATGTAGTGTTTATGAGTGTGCGCGGTATATATGTGGCTCCAGTCGGCCAGCTGTACACTGACGACAAATTAGTGCGCATGCCTCGGCTAATTATACTATTATATATGATAGTTTAGCGCGCTTCTATTTCCGACCGGCTCGCATAATCATTTAAAGTCATATCAATCTTAGCCGGTGATTATTTGGCTTGAAGTTACACTGTCACTTCAATCAGATATCCGTGCCTTGTCCATTTATTATACATACATACAGTCACTTGTATGTATGTATATGTACACATCTGTCATGTATATGATAAATGTAATATGTCACTTGACATTCTGCTTGCGAATAATATTAACAAATGTGTACATTCTTTTCGTACAGGAAGATTACATTTCTAACAACTTGATAAACAAAGATTGACACATATAAAGTGTCACAGAAGCTTTCAACTTAAAACGATGTTTCATAACATTATCTTGTATCCCGTGACAAAACAAACTGTATGCAAAATATGACAACTTTATGTCAAGATATATCTGATTTTATTTAAATATTAAGGCCCAGCTTGCGCCTTCAGTGCGCGATGTTATGCTGGGCACATCCAAATATTAACGAAAAGTACATTCGTGTTGGGTAGGGTGAGATACGACGTTTATAACAAACTGAATTATTATTATTTACATCACATACTATACGCGAGTTGTAATGAAAGGTATCTACAGCCATCTATGCATTGCAACGTGAACTACAATAAATTCCCTGCAAGTTAGACTAGAATACGAAATGTGACTACCATCTAGTAGATGGCAGCAGCTAAAAAATATTTTTGACGTCTACGGCGGTACGTTTTAGATTTTAAGGAATAAATACTGTAATTGTTAATGTACGGGTTACTGAAATAATATATGAGTTTTTTGGTTGAATAAACACTTTCAAACATTTCCGATAATTTAAAGAAATTACGAAATATCTAATAACAAACAGAATGTGATAGTATTTGCTTGATCAGAAACAGGCAAATATGCAATTACATTGTACCGAAATCATTGTAGTTACCCTAATGTACGTGTGTTTGTATGTGGTCTTGTTGCATATGATACACGGAAGTGAGTCATATGACATGCAGAACACTGTATGTCATGTCTTGGAACAAAACAAACCAAACAACTCCGCTGGCCGGTAAGTGAACTCAACATCCAACCAGGCTGTATGTACGTAACGTATATGTATATCTATAAATTACATTGTGTGCACGCGTATACTGGACAGTCGCACGAGACTGGTTTATCGGAAGTGAGTATGGAGTTAAGATCGTTAATACGTAACGTGAAATGGGTCACAGTCAGTCGGCATTGTATTTTAAACGTTCTGTAAAACGGCACTGTACACAGAACCAGTCTGACTGGGAGACACACACACACATACATGCACACACGCTCTGTGCCAGTGACCACACACTATACTGTCTACATACATATGTACATATGTGTCTGTGTGGGTGTTCGTTCCATTTAACTTCCTATTTCTTGATTCTTTTCAATCTTAAGAATGTGAATACACTTCATAGGAAAGTTAATCATTATGTTTACATATTTCCCGTAATAAATACGCATATTATAAACTAGATGTATGTACATACATATAATTTCCCATTTCCATACGGTATTACTGTTATTACGATGATGTTTACAGGATAGAATATAATTACATTGGTTTGGAAGCACTGATTTAACATCACGACACTGGTGAATGGAGGGCAAAGGTGTAACCGCATATTAGCCCACGGCCCTGCACGTAACACTCATGAGGAAGTTTACGTTTCAATAACAAATATTACGAAAAAATATCAATGACCTTGACCTCGATTTCTTTCCGATCGACAATGAACTTGAGAAATGATCAATAACAGTAGAAGCTAAATATACCTATAACATACATATTTCATATAATTTTACTATATTTCATAGAGCAGATCTATAATTTATCTACACTTTCAAATAAATCTACTTCCTATATACGAGTAAATGACTAAATGAAAAACGATAAAATTACTGTAAAGTAATTAACTCATTTTCATTTTTGCTAAAGCGAGCTGTGATGCTGTTGCACGTCTGCTGTGTTCGAGAGACTGAACGTTGACTACTTTTGCTGATAAACCGTTAAGATGTTGGCTGACTCGAACGAACATCCCACAACCTACCATCGCTGTGCTGTGCTTGTTCAGAATGAGGTCTTCGTATTTCTGTACGTAGCACACAGTACCAGGCCGGTTGTCTGTCAGTAACACAGATCTCTGTCTGCAGACTCTCATTGCAATCACACAATCAGTGTTCAGTCTATGTACGTGTATGTGTATTTGTTTATTTGATATGATCAGACTATACGGGTGTACAATGGTGATACGGGTAGTTGTGGACATGCCACAATGGTGTACCAGTTTCTGTGAGTGAGTGTATGTATACTTTAACCCTTTGACTCTGGGATTTGCTTCCGGATTGTCGGACACGTGTGTAAAGTGGTAAGTAAATCAGTTTAGACTATATGTATGTATGCATGTATTGTGTTTTCAAGTAAAATTAGAGTTTGAAATATAAAAATAATTATGAGATAATATGCTCATACTTCGGTACAAATATCGCAACTATATTTATAATATATACATTATTTACACAATATCTACAACAATGTGTTACATTCCGAAACATTTCGTAATAACGTTTTATTCGCCCAGTTCACATATAAAATAATAATAATAATGTATGTGAAAAAATATTATGCATACAATAAAAATGTATTTAATCCAACATGGATGCTAGTTACTTACATTAATGTAATACATGTCACTGTACAGTTACAACAGCAACTGAATATGTATTTCTAATATCACATTACAAATCATTCATGTGTGTGTGCTGTGTGCAAGTCACCAAATAGAAATATACTCAAGATGGAAACAACTGTTTTTTTAATAATAACATTCCGTCTCGAGTGCCATGAGAAATGTGTCAAATTTTGATGTTATTGTTTGTTGATTATAATTCAATTATAATCTGTGAAAAGTGTAAATGCAATTAATTTTGGCACCGTTTAGCTGTGAATGAGGCGAGGGACTTTTGTTCTGAAAGTATGGCCACTGTAAGATTCGAATATTCATTTGTTCATAAACAAATGTTAGTGTAACTGTCAAAGTGTGAACTATTTAATGCAAAAATGGAAGATCATATCAGAGAAAGTATCGCGGAAGCTAAAGCAAGACAATCGGAAGCTAGAGCAAGACAATCACAAATTGCAGCAAGACAATCACAAGTTGCAGCAAGACAATCACAAGCTGCAGCAAGGCAATCACAAGCAAGGACCAGTATATTTGAAGCAAGCGCCAGTGTAGAAGATTCCCTGGATACTACATTGGGGCAAACAACTAGACGGTACAAATCGCTGAGAGTGCGATCGGATCTGGAATATTCCTATGCCAAACTACGTAGTACCTTTGGGCGACAGCCTAATTTCACTGATGAAGACACTGTTGAAGATATACCGCCAGTGGGCAAGTATATTCGCGACTATATCTACCGGAATCCTGTGGAGGAGACAGCACAAAACACTGCCGAGCTAGCAGAAAGCCATACGAACACTATGGGCGCTAAGCTCAGCTCTAGTGCCATGAATCATGTGGAAGGAGGCTGGCCAAAGGATATAAATGTGAACGATGAAGATCAACCGAAACGGTATCGAAGGAAAATCGAGAAAGATGAATCCTACATTAATACAATGCTACATCTGTCGAAAAATATGGAACATTGCATCTTACAAAATACCACAGCGAATATCTATCAACATTACTTCCTCGATTTGGAACAAATTCCCAAAGTGGAAAAGAGTAACGCACGTACGATTAACGTGTACCAAGATCTATGCGCCATGAAACGTCCTGTAACCTATATATCCTGGTCACCAGATAACGAGTCAAAGTTGGCAATTACATATTGCAACATGAACTTTCAGTCGAACACGGCCATGTGGCAGTCACCGTATTCGTACATTTGGGACATAGAAAACCCGAATATCCCGTATTACGTGATGAAACCGAAAGTACCACTGGTGTGTACGGAGTTCAGTCAGAAAGACACAAACACCCTGGTAGGCGGTATGCTCAGTGGGCAGATATGTTTGTGGGACGTGCGCCGAGGGAATGAACCGGCGGAAGTTACCATTGTGGAGGAGAGTCACAGAGACCCGGTACGTTCAGTGATCTGGCTCAACACCAAGTCGGGCACGGAATTTTTCACTGGCAGTTCTGATGGACAACTGAAATGGTGGGATACTCGCAAGTTATCCGAGCCAGTGGAGACTCTCATTCTAGACATGGTGAAAAGTGGTGAAGCACAACAACTGTCACGGGCACAAGGTGTATCCTGTATGGAATACGAGCCGACTATCCCTACCCGATTCATGGTCGGTACGGAACAGGGTTGTGTGTTCTCCGGTAACCGTAAAGGAAAAACACCGAACGAGAAGCTGACTGCAAAATTCAACGCACACTTTGGACCAGTACTCGCCTTGCAACGTAATCCGTCGTTTGTAAAAAATTTCCTGACTGTTGGCGATTTTACGGCGAGAATTTGGTCCGAAGATTGTAGGGACAGTTCAATAATATGGACGCCGTATCACAAGGCTCTGCTGAAAGGAGGATGCTGGAGTCCGACACGGTATTCAGTGTTCTATTTGATCCGTGAAGATGGAAAATTGGACGTGTGGGATATACTGAAGCAACAGAAACAGTCTTCACTGAGTATCAAGTTGTGCGAGGAGCCACTGCGATCATTAAGAATTAACAGTACTGGGAATCTGGTGGCAGTAGGAAACGAGAAAGGCACAACGTATCTTGTAGAATTCACGGATGATCTAACACAAGTGCAGAAAAACGATAAGATGTTCATGACACAAATGTTTGAACGAGAATCGCACAGAGAAAAGATACTGGAAGCACGGTTGAGAGAAATACGCCTGAAACAGCGGATACGGGCGACTATGCGAGAATCCCAGTTACCACTGGACGATGATGGTAAGGCAAGGAGAGACGAGGCAACCGCGCGGGCAGCAGAACAAGAGTTTTACAGAGTCATCGAGAATGAATTGAGGCCGCCCGAACTGGAACAGGAATTGGTACAAGTCGAACCAGAACCAGAACCAGAACCAGAGCCTGAACCCGAACCAGAAGTTAAGGATACAAGTCCGGAAAGGAAAAAGAAGAAGAAAGGAGGCAAGAAGAAGAAAGGGAAAAAATGATATTGCCGAAATAAAAGCATTTTTATTGATGTGAATATAACAGAATTATTGAACACGTGTTCGTAAACTGTAGGCTGATATTTCCTTTTATATGAATCAATAAAAAAATGTAATAAAGTGTTGTCTGTATGGCGTGACGTTAATATAAAATTACAGTGTACATCCATATGCTTGAGTGTAGTTTTTATAGCAAAATGTAGGAGTATCACACGAAATCTATATACATATGTACAATACGGGTCAGAGTGTGTATTTGGGTTTAATTATCCAGGCCAGCACAAGCACTGTGGTATTGTAAATTTTCTATTGACGAGCATTTTGTGTGAACTATACGAATCGAGTCCGCTGCTGCTGCTGCTGCTGCTGATGATGATGATGATGGAATCTCTCTCGTAACACGTGACGCAATTTACCGATGTATGCCGCGGGCTACACACGCCATGACCTCCTTCACAAACACACACACACATGCACACATGTATATGAGAAGGAAGCAGCATCTACTACAGCTGATCGCAGACACCAACGAACCTACAGCGACCAGACTCTTTTTCCTTTTACATTGACTGGTTCAATATAGCGGTCACTAGTTCCAAGCAGATTGTACACCAAAACAAGCCGACATACACAATAACATACCATTGTTCCGTACTCGATTTCTTCAACCATTTCATCTCTAAAACAAAGTTAGAACAAAGCTGCAACGATAATACAATTGTTTCGTATGAAAATTGTAATTTATGCTAAACGTAATGCTGCGTATTGTATACTTTGCCTGTAGACAAGCCGTTTAATAACGTCGGGAAATATTGTACAATTTTATCAAGCACCTGTCGCATGCTTCGGTAAGTGAAGTTTAAAAAGTTGTACGTACTTACTGCAGCCAACAGGGATAAAGTATTAACACAGAATACAGAAACAGAAATGGCAGTGTATAGTCTTATTATATTTACGTATATTTATTGTAACTCTGTATAAATATATACGTAGCACCCATTCTCCCTCTATTTACCCTCTCTGTGTATAATTATATTCAGACTCACAGTACCAGTTCATTTTGTTAAAATGAATAAAGTTACTAATTAAAAAGTTTAATCTCTTCCAGCAAAATTCAGAAATTCATATTAAGGATTTGCATATTTAGTATCAACCCGAGTCAAGTACAGTACAGTACATATATAAACGAATACATATTTAACAGTTATGCAGTAGTTATAAGTACCCACGCTTTCCCATGAAATCATCCGATAATTTATTTCTAAATGTTCCGGCGCTATTTTATCAGTTTAGTGATTTAGAACTTTCGCATCTGTAATATGTCTATTACCACAGTTGAATTTTTTACATTACTTTTGTTTACTTTCTCTGAAAATATTAATTTAAGCAAGATATATGATTAGTTTTTGCATAATTATTTCACGTTTCAATTGATTGATTTATTATGGTTTTTTTGCCGGAGTGTACAAATGCAGAAATACTTTTGCGGTTTTATAGAAAGTGACGTTTATAAACCGCAAATACGCAATACAGTTCCGTCATATATCTATTTCTCTCAATTAATCATTGGTAGAGTTTGTTTTTATGATTGAGTGAAAAGAGGAAATATATATATGTAGCAGGTAGTACATATTTAATGATTATTTACATGTTTGTTTGTATGTATGTTACAGCGAGTGTGTAGAAGATGAAGGACAGAGATGTATGGATGTTGGAGGAGGCACAGCGTGGCTCGTATTTCAGTCACTCAGAGGGACCTCTCTCTGGTTTACATTACCTCTCAATCAAGCGGCTGGACGCGTTACTATTCAGTAAGTTAGACATTATTATGACGAACACTAATAAATATATACCCGAAACACTCTAACGTCATTGTGGACAAGTGTATTAATGATACACGGGTGTAATTATTCCCCTATCGGTAATTCATGTAATTATCTTAATTTTCAGCTATTGTGAATTTGTGTCCGATAATAGCGAACACACACACACACACACAGACATCATGTGAAGTGATCAGTGAACACTGTACTATGTATATACAATGTATGTACACATGTGTGAGTGTGTGTTGTTCACCTTGTTAAGGGATCATTGTTTAACTAGAAACTGACACTCGTCCTCTTGTAGTCCGTGTGAACAATTAACCTAAATTATCTACTGTATAATTTATACATACACACATATGCACACGTTCACAGTATAAATGTGTTTCTATAAAATATGCTTTTATAAAAGAAAATCAATTAAAGAAAACATGTACATTTGCAGTGTATGTGTATATGTGTGTGTGTATGGTACGTTATAAAGTTATTTATGAATTCTATATGTCACCATGTAGAACACACGTGTTATGAATAATAAAATGTGTAACCATGTTGTGTAAATTAATTAAGCTCTTGAAGAAAAATGTGAAGGAATGTCGGCAATGTATCGTGTACAGAGTAATTTATGCCATTAAATTCATGTAGCTTTTTTAATTAGGATAATAATCAGATCTTTGCTAAAATTGTACTAAGCAATCTTTGTATGAATAATGCGCAGTAGGTAATTATGTATGCATGTATGTAGCTGGAGCTGCTTATCTTTGTGTATAATTTTGCCTGTGCTTGTTTGTTAAGTTGTAGTAAAAGATCGATATTATTCATAAAGAGCACTTAGTGTATATACTCTTTACGTTGTACTCACTGAAGAAGATCATTGCGTGATAGTGTTTGGTAAAGTGGATATTATGTGCTGCTTGTACCACGTATTATAAAACTTATCCGGGCGCCAATCAGGAAAAACGATATAAAGTAACGTCAACATGACACAGGGTGAAAACTGCTGACGTACAAATGATGCAATGATATGCAAATATATCTACAGGATGTTTTATAACATACATATGGTATAGTATGTTCAATAATATTACCTATATTAGTTTTATACATAGTTTGTAAAACAATGCCAGTTAGTTAGGTATGTCTGGATAGTTTTGTTAATTGGCTGATATTGCTTGAGCACCCTGTAGTTTATCTATGAGAGTAGTTGCTGCTGGTGCTGGTGCTGGTGTTGGTGGTTCGTGTGTTTTATTGTAGCTGTAGGTAATTGGCGCGGATATCTAATAATCTGTGCTATTCTTAGCCACCCTCGGGTGCCGTGGCAAGATCGATGTGTCGCCCTTTACGTAACCTTTCATTTTCTACACACATTATCTTCTGCACTCAACAACCCTCCCGCCAATTTTTAGCTACGAACAGCGAATTTATAAACTCACAATCACTGACTGAATGACGCGACATCGTATATCCACAGTCTTAATCTGAAACAAGTAACAACAATCATTGTAAATATTAATGTTCGCATTCGTGAACTTGCGGTATATAGCCATGCAATGACGTCGTATCTTAAGGAACACAATAGCGAATGGTATGATTTGGTGGAGATTACAAGTAAAGTCAGCAGGCTGTCTGACATTCTCTTATTACTTACAACATGCCAAGTTGGAGAGTTAAACTTGTTTTATTAAAACTTCACCAACAAACAGTTCAGGCTTTGTTCTGTCAGTGAGAAACTTTACTCTTGATTAGTTGCTAATTATAGTGACAAGTCAGTTGAGCTTGTTATATTGGAATCTGATTGTGACATATGAATGCTCGTATGTATGTATGTGGAATGGTTGAAAATTTAATGTACTTTCGATTTTTCCCTGCAAGCCTTGCGGACGTAACGCAGATTACACGCTGTTATGAATGGCGGGGGCTGGGGGGTAGTGGAGGGTGGTTCTATTTTTGGACGTTACTGCACACTGGCATTTTGATGATATCACCCGCTTGCTTAACCTTATAAACCTACCCCTTAGCATTCTTTGCTCCCCCTAAAATCTTTTCTTCAGTAATTTTATGACTAACCCAGGGTCGGCGTATACTTTCCTTTGTTGTGTCGAAATGGAAAGCAAATAATAATTGCACTAGTGTCCCGCTCCCTTCCTGTGACGGTACTAGTAGTGATGCATGTAATATGCAACCCACATAACAGCTATGCAATGCATGTGTAGCATATACATAGTTGATTGATTGACTTTACATATGTCCTATAATGCATTGTTGTTAATGTAGAGCTGCATGCATGTAGATGTTGTCTATGTATCGTGGTTGTGCACCATTAGTTGTAACAGTTGTACGAGTGTAATATATCGCACATCATTATGGATGTACGGCACGCTTGTTCACTATCTATTAAAAACAACAGTTCAGGTAAATATTACAAACACTACCACCACACACTATATAGCTAAACAGTTAATTATAGGCTAGAGCTCGTCAAACACCACACAAATAATATGCTGTGTTCGTTTCATAATTCTATTCTGGGCAACAACTTGCAATTTTTAACACACCTTACTTCAGCTGTACACAGATTTACCGGCACTGTGTTTATGATATGACATTTCCCAATTTTGCACGTGTTTCTCCATACAGCAAAGTAACTTTCTTATTGCCAATAAATTCTCCACTACTACAGAGATTACATTTAAATAACGTATGTGAATTATTTGAACCAAGACTAAAACTCTCGAGTATGTAACGTAATAAATCAATTGTTAATAATCCACTGAACTGTGTTCACTACTTTACGTACCACTTGTGAATGTAATTTTCTACATCAGCAATTTCTGCACAAGTTACAAAACAATTGTTTGGCACGTATCCGCGGTGAGCTAAAATTTCATTACAGTATCCCGGATTAATTCGTTTAATAAGATTTACATAATAATCAATACTGTGCCGGTAATACAGGAAATATTGCAGTACGTAATTAATGTTAGACTTTACTGATTAAAGTTGTTGGTATAACAAATTAACTGTAATTATCTGGTAAGTTTGTTGAATATACATACATTACAACTTGAATATAATATTTAACAAAGTAGAGCACTTCTTCTACGATACAAAATAGACTTACTAGGCCGGTATTAGGGGGCGTAGCTCAGATGGTAGAGCGCTCGCTTAGCATGCGAGAGGTACCGGGATCGATACCCGGCGCCTCCAATATTTTAAATATCTATTTGTTAATCTTATAATTTCGAAAGTTGATTGTTGTATCTGTAACAATCAACTGGGGGCGTAGCTCAGATGGTAGCGCGCTCGCTTAGCATGCGAGAGGTACCGGGATCGATACCCGGCGCCTCCAATATCACTTTTTATATCTCATAATTATAAGTATACATATACTCGTCATATGTACAACGGTCCATTGAATGTCGAGTGAGAATAATGGCGTTTTCATGGAACGAGCGAGTAAGCATCTCTGTATGTATGTCTGGTAGCGGAAGTTGCCGCCTGATCGCTTATCTGAACGTACATTTGGCCCGGAGCCCACACTGTCAATACCCCATCCTATGTTGTCCGAAATTTTTTTCTATCCGTCCGACCTTTTTTATCTCCCTTTCGTTGCCCTGCTGCTGGTGAACTTTTATCATTACGCTTGTGTCTTATTCTAAGCGAAAAAAACTGACTGACATTGTGCTTGATTTGCTTCATGTCAGTCTGTTTCCTCTTTTCATATTTCCGTTGTTGTTTCCGGCCTGAAGTGAAAGAAAAGTATCGCATATGCACGCGGTGCAACTTGTAAATATTGGAAATTATTTTATTTTCTGTATGTATGTATATGAAACAATGTTGAAATATAATTGGCTACATATACAATGTGATTGAATTGGTAGAAATATAATTTATAGTTTACTAGTTGTTATTAATGATATACTATATGTATATAAATTAAATAGTGTGCACTTTGACGTATGGTCTGACGTCAGTAAAACTTTTATTATTATTATTTTCGCTCCATCAATATATCACCGCGGGTTCGCGTGATGACGGTATAATTGAAGAACACAACAGCGATTGCTGGTGAGGGAACGATATAGGGTCCGGGGTGCGGGCGGGTGTTGTAACTGGAAAAAAAAAACTTAATGACCCTACGCCATTGCGAATCGTGATTCAGTATTTGTAACACGCCGAAAAAGTAGATTAATTCAACCGATACGCCAACTTGATTCGTGGAACTAAATTAACGAGTTTCATATATATACATATATGTGTGCGTGAGTATGTATAAAAATAACTATACATAATCCGTATATTCTATTTTACTGTTCAATTAGCGAAATAACGGAGCGATAAAAATATCTCGGCCCAAGAGATTTTAAAATACATGTTGTTACAAATAATCCCAGACTCATCAGATTTTCCGTCCGTCCCTGCGACGTGGAATGGCGACATAAATCAATATTTTTTAATATGCGTAAAGGCTCAGACTGATAATAGTATCAAGTGACGTTAGGGGTTGTGTAAACTTGCCTTAAACTCCGGGGGCAACAGCCCTGCTAGTCTAGCTCAAGAGTCCCCCCCGCTGTATGATATCATCGTAGACAAAATATCTACACATACGTATGTACTGGTATAATATAAGAGAGGGAGACTTATATAGTTTCTTGTATGCATTGGACTAATCCATACATGTATATATATATATCTGAATATGTATGTTCTTCTATAGAAATGTTGTGTGTGTGATCAGGTGTAGAGTGTCTGTGTGTTGTAGGCCAGGGTGGTGATTGTTATATTGACTTTGCAAATACAAGTCCGCCTGCTCGTCCTCCGCATTATCCGACGTTTAGTTTTCGTAGCGCCTGTACGCGGACAGGTTCGCAACCAACATAACACCGCGGTATTGCAATAACATCGCATCACATCACACAGCCAAACATTACACCGATATTACTATAAACTAAACTAAACTTATTTAAAATTACTACTGTCAATTTTACTGTAATTTGTGTAACATTTAAGAAGTTTGATTGTTCTACTCACACACTATAAAAGTGAAACAGTTCTGTTGTAGGTTTGTGCGTTGTACAAGTGATTTATTGTCAGTTGTTTAGTTTTGTGAGTTGGTAGAACTGTTCCGAAACGGAAATATGAATTTAACGTAAAACGTAAGTACATAGTTTGAAAGTTGATCAGGGATATATCTTATTGATTGTAACTGTTTTCAGAACGAATTTATATTAAGTGTCGTACTAACTAATTGCATGTGTATTCGTAACTTTTTAATTATCAACTGAAAAAAGTTAAATCAGCACAGTGTACATTGTTTTATACAAGTGTAACGAGAAACAAAACAAAGTATCTACAAGTTTAGAGTATAAACTCATTAAATTAATGTTTACAGTAATTAAAAAGTTTGTTATTTGAATGAAATACACACACACACATACTTACATATATACGTACGTATGTCAGACTGACTAGTGAGTATTCTGTTTTAACGAGACGAAATAAAAATATTGCGACTTGAAAGTATCGTATTACACTATTAAAATGTCCGTGCCGTAAATCGTGCACAATGTTCTGATTCCTGCTGCAGGAAAAATGAAAATAAGATTTCATAGATTTTATGATAAACAAAGAGAGAGAGGTTTATGTATAGCCTAGCTCTGTACGTATATATCTAGATAAACGTTTAACCCTCGGTGAAATGTGTTTTTAATGTATCAGTACATTTGAATCAGTTGCCGATATTGACACCGACTGAGTTTCATTGGCACTTTTATATCAGATAATGTAAATCCGGTAATAGTAATATGCACACATTTTATATTGATGTACATATTTCTATATGTTACACTAGTCTCACTAGATGTATGCATATGCAATGACAGAGAGAGAGAGAGAGGGATACATGTATGTGTGTATTGTTTAGTAATATACATCACTTACTCTACACACATACACACATTATGTAGTTCTCACTAGTTTCCTGTTGATAACTGACACGGAACACAGTAAAGTTTATTACGTTACAGTATAACACACACCGGTGTGCTGTACACTTGCTGATAACCCCCTTATTGCACCCCTGTTGTACTGGTTGTGTTGTGTGTGATACACGTATATAGCTATAGTTGTATTACTGCCTGGTACAACTTGACCAAACTTACACCCACCGGATCAATACCGCAAATCATCAACAACAATAATTACACATTTACTTCGTAATGATCAAACTTAGTAACCGTGCGTTACCAGTTACCAGTTCACAGGTATATCTGCTACATGCTAGCTAGATAGAAATTCACTTACACACACATACAGTAATTGGAGTAATATTATCTTCACATCGTCATCATCATCATCTGTGGCAATTTACTAAAAACATTTCTTGATTAAATACATATGTTTGCTGTTGCACCGGAAATTGAATTTTCTAGAAACATGTCTCATTCCCAGTAATATTGATTTTTTTTATGCCATTACATTAGCCACTAGAAGAAAAGTTAATATTTTTATAGAAACTGTTCTATGGCCGGATAATTTTTCTTCCTTATCAGTTATTTATTCGTTATTGAAATAGAATTATTACGGCAAAAATTGTCATATAATCGTTTTATCGCGTGATTCGTGAAAATACCTTCAGCAGTGACCTTCGATTTTTTATTCGCATATATAAATCGTTTTTATGCTCCTGATTCTTATAAATGGTTGTTCATAAATTAGGAATCTTTTTTTGGTTGAGATTAGTAAAGTTATTATAGTATAGTAGTAGTATTAGTACAAACACACACACACACATACACGCATATATAGAGAGTTTAAAGTGATTGGTAGATCAATGTATGCGTGTATGTGTGTTTATATAGTTGTATTAATTTTATTTATCGCTCAATCTGTAATTTATTGCACCAATTTACGAAGATACAAAGTGGACGGAAATATATTTTATCCTGAACTCATTTATTTCCTACTTAATTCTTTCGTCTAACCTATTGTGTATCAGAGACGTCCCGCGATATATGGTGGACATATGAGGTCAATACACTCGCTCCCCCTCGCCCTTCTCCATGTAATTGCACAGCAAGACACTGTAGAAATAATTCACTAACATCTAGTCTTGTTGTATTTAATGTAACGTTTCATTTGTTTCAGATCGAAAAACTACAGAGACAAATGACCTGAGTGAACCGAAGAAATATTCTGAACCGTCGCAGGTAAGATTTTAAGAATCTTTACAAACATCGGCATATTTATAAATGCAATCACTATGCATAAACAAGTCAGCTGAAATAGCAAGATTAGGTTCATGATCATTTTGAAATACATGCACTGGCATTACCAAAGAAAAAGAAAATGTTTCTTGGTGTATGTAGTATGTTTTGCTAGGTGAATAAAACATTCAGTTAGTTGATAGTGTGCTACATGAATGTACGCCCAGTGTAAGGAAACAATTTGACATTTGTCTATCAGTGAATATCCTGCGTGGACTAAAGGTCATCACATCTGTATCATCCAGGACCGGCAGCAATCATTGTACCAGCAGTGTCAATATAACAAATGGTTAACATGCATTAGTTACGTAAGCCGAGCCTGTACTCACCGCAAACCACTGAATGTTTTCCTTCTTGTCGACTTGATAATCACAGTTTATTTATACTCTGAGTCTGGTAATCACGTATCATTAGTTGACGAACAACAACAGCAGCAGCAGTAGCGTCACCATGTATATACAAGTGTTAATAGTCAGTGTGTTGTGTGCACTTATAAACATTGGTGACGCGGGCATATATGCAGATGTAAAGGTAGTACCAAAGATACAAATTCCGGAAAAATATTTTACACTGCCGTACATAAGTGGTGTCAAGTATGAGAATCTAAATATTTCCTACATAAATTTCACGAGAACAGATGAGTGGGACCAGAATAGAGCCATACTGACACTGTCCGACTTTCCTGAGTTACTCCAGGTGGACATGAACAAACTGTCGTTAGGTCGTCTGCCGAATTTCTCCAATGTACCGAAACTTAACGCAATCTCAGCATATGGAAACACGTTACAGTACATTGTGAAAGAGTGGTTTGCCGACACTCCAGTGGAGATACTGATATTGGATAAGAACAGAATCAAGAAGATCGACGATGGCGCATTCGGGGATATGATGAGTTTAGTGGATTTATCATGTAACGAACTAACAGAAATCTCGGCCAAATGGTTCAGGAAACCCGGGCGCATGGAACTGTTCTCGCTGAAGTTTAACAAGATCACTACGCTACCGGGTAGTCTGTTGCGTACATTCACAAATCTCACGGAACTAGATCTGTCCTACAACCAGATTACAAGCGTAGGTACAGCAGCACTGACCGGTCCCAGGAATATGAACACTCTCGACTTGTCAGTGAACCGGATCACCGAACTGCCGGCCAAAGTGATGCAGAACAACAAACATTACATCCAGTACTTGTTCCTGTCGTACAACCGACTCAACTTCCTCGAGCCCAGTCTCCTAGACAAACTGGAAGTGGTGGAGTTACGTATCTACGGTAATCCCTGGCACTGCACCTGTCTCCATTCTATCGAGCGGTGGATGTCGGAGAAAGGAGTCGTGTTCCATCCGTTACGGAACGCCAGTGATCCCATCTGCATATATCCGCTGTCCTATGCAGACAAGTGTATAGAGATAGTCGACAATGAACTGTACCGGTCCTATGTGGAGAAACTGACTCCACCACCACCGCCAAAGTGTTAAACAGTTCAGTCTGGACCAATAACAATGCTCGCTTCAGTGTGATTCACAGTTATTCACGTGTAAATTACTGATGAACAAACTGGCCTGTACTGAGATGCGGTGACATCTGAATTCAGCACAGTTTCAGACGTACGTACGCAATGAACGAGACAAATCTCATCTTTACAACTATGTTTAACAAAACAATACACTACCAGTTGTAATAATGAAATTAGTAATTGGATTGGATGTTGCTAAAACTTTTTTCCGTCGTTCCAAGTTGGCAGTTGGGCAAATATAATTCCATGTTGTGCGCGATGTAGATGTTATTATGAAAATCGGCTTATAAAAAGTACGTTTCCCGAGCGTCGACGTTCCATTTGTAAATGCTACGCTTGTACGTTTAAATATGAAATCACATTTTCATGTAAATTTGTCATTAATTTTATGTTGTCTGTCAAAACTTGTATGATAATACCAACCAACTATATATGTATGTGTGAATATTACATTCAATCACCATTCATCCAGTGTTTGTTAATTATATTTAGTTTACACTTACATATAACATTTTTTATATTTCTAAATACATAATTTTCAATAAATAAAACAAGTATCATTTTACACAATTATAGTTTGATTTTCCTCAGAACGAAAAGAAGACGTTTACTGCAAATAAATAATCTATTATGTAAACAATATGTAAAGTACTGTGTATGTATATTAGTCATTGTATATTATATACCTTATTTACCCAACTAATACATGATTCATGTTCATACATATT
>JAGJTL010000183.1:77464-100833 GCA_022063505.1 Calosoma granatense | reverse complement strand
ATATATGTACATTATTTTCTATTAATCGTTTATCAATTTCTTGGTTCCATTAGCTAAATAGTATTTTAATTGCTAACGTATTTTTCAAATGAAACTGTGTAAATAGCATACGCAAACGTTGATAAATGACCGAAAACGCATTTGAATTAGAATTAGTAGTTGTTGGCATAACTGGAACGAACACTCGGACTAAAATCATTTCAACAAATGAATACAGTGGCGGCGCACTGAAACTTCACACACACACACACATTTATAAATGTTTTACAATGTTCATGTTATGCCACTGTGAATGTGTGTGCTATTCTTCTATTCTAATAGAGATAAGGACGGGAGATTGTGTATAAAATGATTGATCCATCGAAAAAATTGTCAAAACATTTCATATCTGTCACGATAACCTTAGCTGAAATTTTATTCATTCGAATGTTGAACTTGTGAGTACAAGCAAGCAAGCATGAAACTCGCTAAATATACATTTACAGCCCACGAACTACTGGCGAAAAGTGGAACACGATTAAGTACTAGAACACGATACACAAACATAGATTGAACGAATTTATGTCACTCTGTACATATACATCTGTAAGTATGTGTGCAATGTGTGATATCTATCTAATTTTAACGAGAATATCAAGGTCAGATAAGTTTGTTTAATTAAAGACTATGATGATGTCACTATAATGTGAAAGTAGATCAAGATAATTGCATGTATGTTGTTTATATTTTAATTGATAATAGGGGGCGTAGCTCAGATGGTAGAGCGCTCGCTTAGCATGCGAGAGGTACCGGGATCGATACCCGGCGCCTCCACAACATACTTTTCTTTACAACAATGTGAAATAATCGACAATTATAATTGTTGTTGTGTTAACAATTACAGGGGGCGTAGCTCAGATGGTAGAGCGCTCGCTTAGCATGCGAGAGGTACCGGGATCGATACCCGGCGCCTCCAAATAACACTTTTGGTTTTTGGTTATTAGAGATGGAGATTGTGTGAACTGTGTAATCGTGTTTAATGGTCACTTGACTTGCCCTCACGCCGGCCATGGACGGATGTGAGTGCGTGTATCCGGTGTGTATAATAACTGGTCGTGCTACACATGTATTGAACACTCACTCGCACACATTAGCAGGTGAATTCACGCGGTTTTATCACTACTGTAACTGGCGGCGAGAGTATTGGGAAATAACTATAGCCCCCAAAACAGCCATTACGGGTGCTTTCAGTTCAGTTCAGTTCATTTCATTCATCCGTTCGTTCATTCGTTCGTTTAGTAGCGGTAGCATTGTGGAAACGTCAAACGAAAATGATTAACACTTTACACACCGGAATGGATGGGTAAATGATGTTAGTAATAAAAGGTTGAAATGCTGGCTAAACATTGCGTTTTTCATATGCGTATTACTGATAGGTGTACCTATATAGTTCATGTGGAATAACATATGTAGTTAACCTGCCGTACTCTGCTGTACTGCTGGAAGACACTTGTGAAGTGAAGAAGGGTAAAGTTGAGATGTTGAGTAAATAGAGGAAAGTTACAACAGCACATCACTTAAGACAATTCCAAGTTCAGCCATCATGGATGGCCATCGGTACTTGACGAACAACTTAAAAGCTTTTTCAACTTTTATATCGTAAGAATTACTCGCACAGACATAACATTAATAGCAGGCAGGCTGTCTGTACAAAGCTGTCTCTGTACTGCAGCAGAAATGTTACAAATTTATTTAGATTTCTACATTAATAGAAAAGCACAACATTTAAATGTTACTTGAACACATATATAGATACATGTTCATCCTGTGTAGTATACATGTATAGCTTTATGTACCTACATTGTACATACATGTATTTAAAATTGAAATGTTATCAGACTGTAAGAATATTATTTTTAACTAACCTTCCTCGAAGTAGACATGCAACATACATATTAATCATAATACAGTGTACAATGTGTATCAGTTGCAATAACTTAGTAACAGACAGGGTTGGACTTACGTATATTACGTACCATACTAAAGTGTGCAATACCGTCCAGTGCACGTATATGTATTATTATCTAGTCGTCTAGTATACGCACTTATCAGACTGGACTTTATGTCCTGTTATCAGTTTACCTTCGTCATATATTTCGTTCAAGTGATAACTAAATTATAATTATTAATAGCGTATGTACTCATTACTTGTATTTTGCAAAACAAGTAATACCATAATTTTTACTTGCTTAAAATTTCCAATAAACATCATTAATTATCAGATGATTAACGCTGGCTGTTCAGATGTGTGTGTGTGTGTGTGTGTGTGTATGTATTATTATTCTCACTCTCTTTGTGAGTGTATGATTTCTTATCACCAGTTTAATCTGCGTGGCTGTGTTGTTATCAGTAGTGTGAGCAGTCAGGTAGGTAGGTACAGGTAGAATTTCGCTGACTGCTAGTTATGTGTTCGACTTACTGTTATCAACATCGTGTACGTACATGTGTACATGTGTGTGTGTATGTGTGTGTGTGTGTGTGTCAGTGGATATACGAGTAGTTATTCAACGAGTAAATATTCAAGTGACAGACTAGTACATTAGCCACATCGAGTAAACACATGTAAACATAACAGGATTTACAGACATATTCTTCTTATTGTGAATTATCCAGACTAGAGATTGTGAATAAATATTTATTACCTGTGTGAAATGATAAATAGTCAACTATTTATAAATATTTCGTAAAAATACCAATGAATTTTCGTTTGTTGTTTTCCACGAAACTATAACAGCTACAAATTACAGATTTTATCAGGGAACAAAATAAATGAAAAGCGTCAAATAATTTGTAAAATATATCTCTGATCAGTAAATAATGGATATATCGGATATTGGATTAAAATCTATTGACGAAATAATCATTTTGCATGCAAATTGAAAATTATTGTAAATTTTCATAAAGTCATTATTTACTGTGTGTTTATACTTTGAGCTTAAGCTTAACAGGCGGCTCGTTTTATGATGTTTAACAGTAAATTAGATTATTTGATAAGATTAACATTAGGAGGTATGTATACAAGTAAAAAGTGAAATAAAATTTGATTGTTTCCCGTGGAAAAATAAAATTACAAGATACAATAAGATATTGTCTGTGCTTCACATCGAAACAAATTGAGAACATTACTAGAGAATCTACAATTACTCCGAGAATAACGTAATATGAAATACATATGTGTAAATAGATAAGAAACGATAAGGATTTATTAAAAAAAAATAGTTGAAAATTAAAGTGTTTCTCCGCTAACAGCCCACGTGAATACATATATAATTTCAGATAATCATATACATATTTGTACGTATATACGTAGCAATACATGATATATGTATATACATACATACATTTACCAATATTATACCAGTATACTCCATATTGTACTATTACATATATTATTAGGGAATTTACCGAAACTTCATATATATATTTTATGAAATTATATAACTTGGAAAATAAGCATATTATTTGGTACAAATGACATTGATAGCACGTTCGAAATGGTAATATTTTTTCACAATCTCTCATTCGACATGTCAGCTGTAATCATTGGAAATGATAATGGGAATATATAGTGTGCGAGATACTCGGTAGTGACGGGTCAGTAGTTGTTGCGAGTTAAACAGACAGACAGACAGTGAATATGTCCCTACTTCGACGTACTCCTAAACTCTCCAAGAAGAAAGCACGCAAACCTCCAGCAGATAACGATGAAGACAATTGCAATAATGATTCATTCGATCTAACGGCCAACAAGACCACCGTACAGAAGGAGAAGAGCAAGTGTAAACAGAAGAGGAAAGTGAAAGACAAAGAAAAGGAGGCGGAGGCGGAGGTGGGTGAACTTAGTGCAAAACCAGTGCTGGAAGTGATCAATGAAGCGCTGTGCCATAACTACAACGTGGACGTGGACACAATCAGTGAGATATCGAGTACCAGTGACTATTCGTACAACAGACTGGAGGACACATCCGAGTTCAGTAGCAAGGACAGTCTCTTCCATGATCCCATCACCTCCACTCCACGGCCAGCACGACGAGTCAAGCGAATATCTTCCGTTCCTGGACCAGAGCCCGAGATTCTGCCGCAACTGAAGAAATCCCACTCGCTCAGCCGAAAGAGTTCCACTGCACGTTTCTTCAAAGGCATCTTCAAGAAGAACAAGAGCGAAAGTCACAACAGTATTGCCATTTCCGATTCAGATGTGCCTGATTCAAAGACAAGGGTGGAGAGGACCAACAGCAGTGAAGCGACTGTGGACAAACTTAGAAGAAAGTCTGTGTCGGTGCGGCGGAGACTGTCCAGTCTACTATCCGACAGTTCTAGACCGGTCACCCGTACCACAAGCATCAGGGACTTTACGAAGAAAAGCAAATCGGAAAATGTAAATCTGTGGTCCACATCACTGCAATCGCTGGTTGAAAATGATATTACCGTGTCGTATAATGATTTGAGTTTAATTAATTACGATGTGTTGAACACATGCAGCTATGAGGAGCGTGAACCACCAGCTGTCGGAAGACAGTTGTACAGATCTCAAAGTGTTTCAGTACAGAATGTAAGTACAATCAAATATTTCAATCTCTCTACAACTACATAATGTTCTTTCCATTCCATTCCTTACAGTCAATGTTTTGTGCTTACTGACACTGTTAGAAGAAAACCATTGGTAGAATGAATATTTGATTATGCATATTGTTGTTAGTGTATGGGATGGGTTTTAGTGCAGAGACTTGTTAATTCACGACTGCATGCATACCTAGCCACCAACTAGAGTGAGTACCTACATATTATTCATGAGCTTCCCCATATGAATATGAATGACGCCGAACTGAAGAGATCTGGTGTGTGAGATGATGTACTGGGCTGTTATTAAAAGTGAAAGGATAACACTTGTCACATGATTGGCTTGTGTTATGATAGTCCGTCATGCTTCTATCAACCATGCGAGTAACGTAAGATTGAGTACACTATTGGGTATTAACAGAATAGAATAGATCAACTGCTGTTACATGAGTGGAAATAAGCTGCTTGTTCCGCAGGCTATTTAATACCTTATCACAGACATCTCTTATACCGTACACACAATGTGTATTTACATATTTATCTATAGTAATTCACTGACTTTACCTACGACACGAAATTATGTCATTACAAATGTATTCCATTAGGAAATACAAAATGTTATTTATTTAAAATATTACACATGTGCCACGGTATAGTAAAATAAATTAAACTCTGAAAGAGTCGACAGAGAATAAATATATCGCATTACTCTACTAATTAATTATACTGCTGGAAGTGTTGATTTTCATCTGGACATGTACATATGTACGTAGGTACATGTGCGCAGTTGTTCTGCCGGAAACATACATGTTGGGCGTAACAGGACCAAACAATAAAATAGAAAGTAGACCAATTTGTGGTCCAGATTAATCATTGAATTTAGTGTTTCTCAGCCGGGGGCGTAGCTCAGATGGTAGAGCGCTCGCTTAGCATGCGAGAGGTACCGGGATCGATACCCGGCGCCTCCACAACATACTTTTCTTTATACCAATGTGAATTGTTTGTGTGTTGTGAGGTGTGATGTTGACTAAGCTTAATGGTATGTTTGTTTGTTTGTTTGCAGGTGTGCGAGCCGCAGCACGTAATAACAAAGAATAATCGACACAGTGTACCGTGTGAAGTACTGGACCGGTACTACTGCAAGTCCTCTCTCAGTGAGTAACGTTCATAAATAATTCATACACTTACCACTAATATTGCCACAGTCACCAGGCAGTGCCACCGCTCTAATGGCACCTAAATACACTCGGACGAATGACTAGAATCCTTTATCCCTTTTCCTGCTTCACTACTTTAACCACCACCACCACCACTATCCTCCCACTCCCTCCTCCTACCTCCCACCAACCCACTGCTTCGGCACTGTCACTAGTATGTACGTGCGGTTGATTTAAATAATTAATATTTGTAAAAACAGCCGGCATGTTGTTTCGCTAGATTTACTGAAGAACGGCGGAAGTGGATTCTGTTTTCTTGAAATGTAACTAACCCAGCAGCGCCGTGCGAGAAATTATTTATCAACGACCTGAGGCGGAATGAAATGGCGACCTCTCTAGTTCGGTTCAAGTTCCGCTCTTTCACGGTTTAAAGGTTCCGGTTCTTTTACGAGATATAGCGAACGATTCCGTTTACAATTGTCCATTTCCTTTCAGTTTGCGAAAGAAATATAATCTTAAGAAATAGAAAGAGACTATGGATTTTATAATTGAGTCGAGTGTATTATGGTTAAATAATGACTTGTATATGAAATATATAACGTACACTCCTTCATACACTATGTATGCAAATGCTCTTAGTACAAGTCTCCATATGTTGTGTACAGATTTGACGTGTACGTCTGAAGCCGCCTCCTTGCCGACACTCCACCAACTAGAGGGTGCTGACAACAATGCCTCCTCACCTGGAACAGTGCACAGATAGTGAGTACATACATACATACATTATCTTATCTATATACACGCACATACACATTACATCTACAAGAACTTGTCTTAATAAATCGCATTATTCAAGTTCATCCATACGGGTAGACATACTAGTCGGGATCATCTATCCAGAAAAACTAACATGCGGGAACGTATTCATTACAAGATTACACATATAATATAATGTACGGAGTAATTAATTGTACATTTTATCTACACTCACATCGGTGACAAGAGTTATAGTAATAATGTTGCAGTGACGTTATATTTTGCAATAGAACTGATATGTCTTATATAGCACACATCTATAATAAATACAGTGTATTCTGTGATAGCAACCGTGCACGATGAAAACCATTACGTTTATGGCAAATTACAATTTCCAATATTATCGTAAATATGTGGCTTGTGTGCCGAGTTCATTTTAGTGCTTATTCAGCTGTACAGCTGAAGTCAAGTCACGCCACTATCCGGAGTGGTATTACGAATAACTACAGCTGCAATTTTACTGCACTGAAAATCTAACTCCATTAAATCAGTAAAGAAGAAAAAATGTATTTTCACAGACATATGTAGAGATAGAGAGAGAGCGAGAGAGAGGGAAAGAAAAAATACATTTCCTGACAAAATAGAATAAATGACAAGAGGAAAAATAAAATGTGACACTTATGATGGCGGAGGTGAATCTATCACATACGTATCTCGGCAGTGGAAATAAAAGGATGAAAGTTCAGTAAATTCAATTGAGCACCGGTATAACAATGTTATCTGAGCAATACAAACTTTCTGATGGAATTGTATTCTGTACAATTTCTTACATGCCTGCACCACTGAAACAGTGAATTATGAGTATTTAAACATTTCTATAGATCTGATAGACTGGTGTGTGCTAGTGTAAATATGAATGATTGTGTATATATATGTATGGGTGTGTGTGTGTGTGTGTGTAGCTAGAGTTTAATCGTTTCCAGTCCAGTGATACAGGCATGTGTGTATGTGTATGTGTATTCAATGTACGTACGTACGAGTGTAGGTATCCCGTGTAATGGAAAGAACGTTTAATCTTGCTAATGGATTAGCGGTCTCATTCGAATTCACCAGAAATATTTCACTTCACACTTAACCCGTACCGCATCGCTACCGTCAATCGATATACCAATAAAATATACATGTATACAGCACGATTCACGAATAGTCGTGAGTAACATATAGATAGAGAATTATACGGGAGAAATATCATTCTTACACCCTGGTCGACATCATACATTCTGTTATAGAATGTTGCCGTACATAGTGTGGTCAATTCATTCTCTGACACTGTTCTGTGAAATAGCGATTCCGTTTTACTGCTGGTCGTATTTTTTCGCAACTATCAAATAAGGGGTTGATGTAAGTTTTACTGCACACAGGGATGTGTGACAGTTTATCACACGAGGGACAATGCACCGTATGTGGTGGACAATGCTGCTGCTGCTGCTGCAATGTGTGTGGTGGTGGCTTACGGTCAGTCAAGCGTATGTACATTCTAGCACTTGCGCCCTGGGAACAGACAGATAATGTTCACAAAGTTCACTTGTCGACCAAACTCATCACACTAATGTCTAACGACACAACTTTACATAACATCCAGCAGAAATGAAAATCTCGGGCATAAGACGTAGTAACTGGAGAGTTCATCCAGAACACTGTGGATATGGGACAATGAACATGGATGTGTCAGGAGACCCTGTGTCCCCAGTGCGGCCAAGTGATGTGCATACAATTTTATGCTTGTCTAACGATAGCATGAACACTTTGCATTGTGCCAACACACCCTGGATATCCAAACATCTCGCTGTTCATTTTCTTACAAGTACATCTCGCAACCTATATAGTTGCTATATTTCTGTTACAGCGCATAAAACAAAAACAATACTTTTAAGTAGAAGTGTGTCTTAGTTAGACGGGTCGTCATCTACACAGCACAAGTCAACCATTTCTGCATGGAATGTCAATGTCGCTGGAACCAATATTTCAAAGTATAGCCGCTGTGACATTTCAACTCAATGCGCTTTTCATTCCACAAACGTAAAAGGGAAAAAAGAAGACATTTCGGGAATTAAAAAAAGGTTTCGTTGATGCAAAACGCAAACGGCGTAACTAACACAACGCCGACCCGCGCCGAGTCTGTATCATTACGAACTGAATGGCCTGAAAAGGAGAGAGATTCAGTGCAGAAATATTTCAGTTACCCTTGGAATGGCAGATAACGGAACAGTGAATGCTTACGTAAGATTAGAACAGTTGTACTGAAGTGTTGCGGATGGATGAAGATCTTTTTCAAGGAAACGATTTAAAGTGTCAAAGTAAAGAGACAACAAGCAATGCTTGATGATACATGACGATGTGGAGCGTGTGAGCGTACATTGTTCTACAAATTTCATTAGCACGCTGCACGTCTGGGGACACTGGTACTTTGGGTCGAGGAAATTAATGATTAAATACTATCCGGGGACTAATTTGGTCCAATGTTGACCGTCACTGTTTGTAGTACAATTTATCATTATAAGGCAAAGGATTAATCTAACGCACGTATGAATTACTACAACAGTGCTTCACTGTCATGGATTTCTACATACATATGTACAAATATCTCTGTTTCTCTGTCTCTCTCTGCTTGGAAATATATGAATACGATTTTCACATTTCCTTTTGTTCGCAGAATACGATGTGAAACAGCAAATTCCTCCCACGGAAACGCAGCACAATTACACATAACACACTGTGACGTGACCGGTTTATCATTCGACTGATGTTCAGTCTTTTATTTTTTTATTCAAATATAAAAGAAGAATGTTGTGAATTCGGAGTGTGCAGACAAGGGTTCAAAGCTTTTGCAAAAACCCATTTGACACATTACATATGTGAACAGACACAGGCATCGGCACAGGGAAAAGTACCAGTCCAATGATATGTAATTCATCTAAATCTAAACTATATCCGTAGTCAGTGTGAACATTTATTATAACCATTTGTTCTGTAATCTGCGAACAACATTATTTTCTAACACACATGGCAGTGAATAATCTCAATGGCTTCTCACATTTAGATTGATAATAACAAGTGTTGTAATCCCTGATAACGTGAAATAATTCGTGAATCATTGCTAAATTTAATCCGTCACTAAATCTTCTCACCGTTGCTATGGAAATATGTAATAATAGTACGCCGAATCTTTCTTTGGACGGCTAGAATGTATGCATTTCCCGAATGTTAACTTTTTGCTTAATGCTCGTATGGATAGTCGTGTGGTATTTAGAATAGGATTGTCGCATGCATACATAGATGCTGTACATATGTATGTGTGTACCTGGCCTAGATACTTGTACGTACGTACGTACGTACGTACAAGTTTGTAACTTCATCAAGTGGTCAGTGAAATGTGCACGTAAGGGATGAGCCCGCGGGAAATCACAGTTGTTATATGTAAGTTTAAACATGTCTGTCTGTCTCTGTCGGAGTTGTGTCGAGAAGAGAGCTCTAAACGCTCCAGGCTACAACGGTTTAACAGTTCTACTAAAAACTCAATAGAAATCCAGCCGGTTTGGCAAACAGGATTTCTCTCTTTCACACATACATTACATACTTACGTACGTACGTACGTACGTATACGGGTAGAAGTTTGTTTTCTTCAGTTTTTTATTTTATTTCGTAAATAAGACGAGATTCTTCATTTCTTTCAGCCGGAAATTAAAACTGAAACATGTTTACAACGTACATACTTGTACGTACGTCTGTGTAAATGAAAAATTCTTGTAGGATAAATGTAATTTAACAAATATGTACATATAGACATGTGAAGTATGTATTAACACAAGCACTACTGGCCTATTTCTAATGAAATATCTACAAATGTATGTACACATATAAGTAAAATTTCATATAGAACAGAGTAACGTATGGATGTTAGTAAATCTCCATGTTTGACATGTACATATGTATTTGTGTTATATGTTCTAGTCGTCGGAGAGTTGGAACTGAGGATTCGCAAGCACGTTTCCGGAACGGTACAGCAAACAGCTTCCGGTCTAGCGGTTGTTCCAAGCTGAGACGTACGAATGCCTGCAGACAAGTCAAACGCGATCCCACATCCACGCCCACACCCACACCCACACCGGACAGAAATGTAAGTAACATTTTATTTGATGCTTAGGTACATACATAGGTGAAAAATATTTAACAGATCATTGCTATTCATACCGTGCCAAATCACAATTGATTATGCAGAGGTGCAAGTGACTTACCGTGTGGCGTAGTGTAACGTAGTATATTCGTGTTTATCCAGCCGGAGCTCCCGGATTTCAAGGGGGATTACACGTCACGACATTGTCATGTTCCAGTTGTCCAAATGTTTTCTCAATACACCACAAGTCAGTCAGTCAGTCAATACACAAACATTGTTAGTTAGTCTACACTAATATATACAATTTAACACTGGATGTTTTATAAACACATTCTGTTGTACTGTATGTTTGGAGGTGTGCACTACAACATACAATATTCTTGACAAATGTATGGTGATACAAACAAACAGACAAACAAATACATACTAGTACATTTTCGAACGTTAATTCCGGTCGACTAGTCATAACTCATATCTGCCGGCGAATAAAATCCCCGAGAGTTATGTGTTATGTGATCGTATAAATATCACGTTCAATGTTCATAGTTGTGCTGTAATGTGAACTGGGTCAAGAAATATTGAAATATTGTTTAGTATTCAGCCGCTGTACAAGTGGCAAGTGTATAACTGTGTTCACCCGCTTCTACAATTACATGCAAGCTCGCCACACCTAACACACTCAACAAATACTGTCATCTATTCACCAGTTCAATAAATTATCAACATTAGTATTATTTTAAACATGTACATCAGCTCTTATATCACACATCTTCTTAATCCATCCGACATACAACGGAAAAAACTTCCGTTGTCCATACGAAAAGAGTGCGCTCTTCATTAACTATTTGCCCGCAGAGCGTGCTTCGAGTTTCTGTTTTTGTCTTGTGTGTCTCATTAACTCTGACGAGATGACAAAACAACGAAATGGCAAGCAAAGTATTTCCATATACAAACATATATAGCTCTGGTTCATAGTTTTACAGTTAATTTAATTGAGAAAATAGTTGTGGCAGATACATGAATGTACTTAGAAGTTACTGAATGGGGTTTTAATGAAGAAAATGAACACTATACGGAATACCTTTGTACTTTGGGCATACTGAAAGAGTTGAATAAAATGAACAACGCACAGCGTGTTGAAATTAAAAGTAATCCAAGTAAAACTTCGGGGGCGGGACGGTAGGTGTAAATAAAAAAGAAGTTTAAATGGCCTGCGGCGGGTTAGGAGAGCACTGAAACTTACACCAAGGGTCGGTAATTGTATGACATCGACATAGGGAGGAGGTAGAGCCTCGCAGTCTAATTGATATTCTTAACAGCCGCCACTTTCTGACTGTAATTAAAGTGTAAAACTTTATACATCCACACGTGTATATACATATTGTATCCGGTATATACATACACCGACGTACATACATAGAAATAAACTTGTAACAGAAATATAATGAATGCACAAATGTTGCTACATATTTCTACACTGACTATGTTTTCCTAGATGAAATTTTCTCTTCTAACTTGATGTTCATAATAAAATAAAATAAAACTTTAGCACACAAGTTCTATTAGGTGTGTTTGTACATTGACTCAACACTATGCAACAAATATAATATCGAGTCAGCGGTGCAACTGTGCAGGGGACTGTAAAATAATTGGAAACACCATAAGTTCTAAGGCGATATTGCTATACAAAGAAGACTAGACTAGATTCAATCGAATTGTCCTGAAAATGTCGTGTATAAGTTTTCGTCTGTTACCATCCTGCGTCCGTGTAACGGTTATAGGGTAATGAAAATCGTGTCGAGTGCCAATTTGCGTTCAACAAAACGAAAAATCTAAACAGGAACAGTGGTATTAGTTTTGTATTGATCGGTTGGCCGTCGACCAGCCATCGATACCAACATAAGAACAACGATAGGTCACTGACAGAACACAAGATATCATCAGTCAAATGTGTGCACTATTGCAACTATGTATGTCTAATGTAGCTGGCTACACAGTACATCCTACACTGTGTTAACGTGTTAATGCACAACAACAACTGAAGCTTCAAAATACAATGGACGCCTGCAGCAATCAACCTAAACCAAAATAAATACAGTCCACTTCACACAGGAGTGTGTTGACAAATAACAAACAAACACTCATTACCATCAGCGAACCAGTAAAATATTTACACACACACACATAGAGGCAGGATAAAACAACAGAATGTCCGCTGGAAAAAATAATAATAACACTGAATTCAATTAATTTAACGATAAAAGCAAATCCATTAGATGGTAAATTGAGTTTTTAGAATGTAGGTCAACTAATGGGTATGTTCTGAAATTTTGCCGTAGGACAAACTATGGAAAATGGTTTGAATAATATTCACATTACACGATAGGTACAAATCAGTTGGTAATAATGCACATCAACCTCTCTTGTCTGTATGTATGTCTGGTGGCCGTCTTACAAACAGTGCCAGCTAGCAAGTACAGTTGCCTAGCTAGGATTGTGTGCGTGCTATATGATGAATTCAACGATTCCAGCGTCGTCAAATGAAGTAAACAATGTTTTCTCTCTCGGGCCGTCTATAATTAAGTAGAACTTTTCTTTAACAAAGAAAAATTTCTCGTATTAGTTTCGTTGTTGGTCGAGTGTTTGTTTTGGTAATGAGTGGAGTTAATTTAAAACCCAGAAATAATAGAATTCGCCAGCAGTGGACATTTTATGAAACTGTGTAAATAATGTGAAAGGTGTTTGTCAATTTCCCCAGCGCTCGTAGATTCTTAAGATGTGGATTAAATCATAATTCAAACAGACGCAGCCAAGTGGTAAATAAATGTGGAGGCGCCGGGTATTGATTCCGGTACCTCTAGCATGCTAAGCGAGCTCTACCATCTCAGCTACACTCCACCCCCTCACCTCCCTATACAAAACACTGATTTCAACAATTAAATTCACACACATTAATTTACTTACTCTTCGTTCCATTGGCCAATGAACGTTTAATGTGCAGTATGCTACTAACAGAACAATACACTGTTTTACATCAGTTTTTAACTTGCTAGCTCTGTCATTATATGTGTTTCATATACACAGAGAGAGAGAGAGAGAGGGTGAATGTATAGCTACAGCTGTAACTATAGTTGGACGTATGTCATATTGTGAGAAGTCTGTACGAATGCAGATTTACACGCGTTGAAAGTCGTGTAAAACTTTTTGTATACATATATATATATCTGAGTTTTTAATATTGCATTGTTGTACAGTTGCGTGTACTCCTAGCTGTCTACATATATTTACATTACAAGTATGTAGCTACTCGTGTTTAACAATTATATATGTACATACATATGCTTGTATAATTAAATTAACTCCCATGATGTAGCGAGTAGGAAAATTCATTTAAATACACTTTATGAGTTTTTAAACACATTTACTAGATACAAGTAAACTTTATTTATTTAATGAATTGCACTAAGTCGTATTGTGTGTATGTGAGTGCGCACATTAATACAGAACCATTGTTGTAAAGTTCAATCATTAATTACCGTTTTCGTGTTTAATGTGTAATAAAATGTTAAATTTTAACCCTGACCGGACAATGATCCTGCCATTTAGTGCACTGCACGTACGCCAGTAAAATCCTAACTACACTACGCATACGATACTCACTTTTTATGATCCGTTTCCATTCTGATTTAAAGGGCGACTTTAAAAAAGGGCGACGATGAAAAAAATATAAAAATAAATACGGGATAATCTAATACTGTCGCCCATTTAATATGCTGTAAAAAATTGTTATTTTTGCATGTACATATGTGGGGATTATGTTTGAAGTGAATTTTTTTCATTTTTCAAGCATTGAAGGTTTTAAATGGAAAATGTGCAATACCTGTCACATACTTTCCACAATGGACTTCGCAGAGAATAAAGCGCGGCTTTTTTATATATGTTACATATTTGGGCCATTGTACAATCCACATACGACAAATATAACATGTGGAAAAATATATGAAAAAAATCACGGATCCCTGACATGGCAAGTTTGTATCACATAAAAAGCAGCTGACGTATTATTTCATATACACGTATAAAATTACTTTAAGAAAAATATCAACGGCTACCAACTGTATGAAAACTAAAACCGGCGACCTGTGCACCTGGAATTAATTATGCTTTTCAGATTGCACACATTCATTAAATGGCTCGCAAATGAAAAATTTCCAACTCGTTTATTTCGAGTAATAAATGTTTGTGTTATTCTGGAAAGTATACATACAGATTTGTCTCTTTATATTATATTATGCTGTGCATACGTACTTTATTGTCTCCCCTCACACACACACACGCACACATGTTTATATAATATATGATTTATCAGAAGTCATCATCATCATCATCATCATCACCAGCAGCATTATTATTTCTATACATGCAACATTCTGTTATATTCCGCTATTATATCATTTATTTCTTGTTTGCACGTACATATGTACATATGCGTGAAGCTGAAGCTATACAAGTTTCCTGGTGTATGAAAGCTGCCCGGCTTGCTACAAAAAGAAAAAGAACGTACGCTTCTCACTGGGCTTTACTAGGTTTACCATTCCGCACTTGACGGATTTCAAAGGCCAGTTTGTAGCGGTCTTTGTAACTGGAAATACCGCATGAGGAAATACGTACGTACGTATATCCGATTAGCAAAAAACAGAAACCATTCACATGACCATATATGTACAGTATTACACAATAGTCACAAATAACTATAATAATATCATTCAATTATTCAAAGATTAACAAATTTAGTGTGTAATTCAGTGCGAATTTCGGAGATTAAAGGGTGAGAATAGTATAAGCGATTAAATACGACTTTGACAGGTTCCACAGCCAGTTAATTGGATGCTGTTGCCGTCAAACTAATAATCCCGTGCACCATACATACCTGTACTGTACACTGTAGTACAACATTTCATTGAATTCACAGAGAAACAGTGTAAATGTTACCGTAACAGGTAACATGTATTCATAGGAGTAGCTACACCTAACATATTTGATTCTGTGGTGTTGTTGACCATCATTCACCTCTGACAATATGTAGGTGCCGTCTCTGTACAAGAAATGGTGTGGTCATTTAACTGCATACCCGTAAATGACTTTGACTCATACAAATTGAGAATGTTCGTCAGATATACTGCTCTCCGACATGAATGTATCCAATCTAATGTATACCTAGTATTTATTATATACGTTCGGTAATTAGATTGTGTAGGTGTCATGCATGAATCAATCTTGTGAGCGGTGATCTAATCTCCATCACCCCTAAGTAAGTACGATCGCTGCATATCTCACCGGGGGGCGGTGTAGCGTGTGTTCTATTCGTATCGACTATTCACGAACAGTAGATATCAGTCACCACCATCACCAGCCAGTCAGGTGTATTCTGGATTTACCATTAATGCCGACTGACTCACCCAACTCCAGAAGCAGATAATCACATACAGCACATTAACAACGGGGAAAAATGACATGAAATAAGTTCATTTTCATTCTGCCACTGGCGAATGTTGCACACGCAAGCAGACGTTAAAATGTTCAATTCGATGATCTTTCACAAAGATGACCGACTCTCTTCTGTCCGCGTGCAGCACAAGGCAAACTGCCGTGTGAAATATTTCATCCGGATTAAGTTTTGTACAGAGATGATTTTAGATTCACCTGAATTAATCACTCTGGCTGGCTGGCTGGCAGGTTGGTACGGATTTCGGAATTACAAGAGAATATTTGAGAGCTGGTGTGCATTTGGACAGGTTGAAATGGAATGGAATCAGCAGAAGAGTTACGTCATAGTTTGTTTTAGGGATTTTTTATAATTAAAGCCCGAATCACTTCTGCCAAACTCTCGAACGATTTTTGTTTTCCAAACAAAAGATCCGATCTTGCAGAGGGTTAAAAGCTTTCTCTAGAATACGTATTTGTGTTTGGTGGAAAAGTTCTGGCAGAAGAAATGTTCCTGTCAGCGTCTGTAATCTTGTAAAATTATTGTCTTTCCCGGAAATGTAATATCATTCATATTTTCTTCCGAGATTCATACAAAAGTTTTATGTAAATACATACATATATACCTATTGATTAATGCATTAAAACACTCGACATTTGTTACTATGTCATCCAATAATAAATATTGACAGTACCGAACTATATAATATTAATTTTTCAAAAAAACTACTCTCATTCTTTCTTCCATTTAGAAAAAATTCACCCTTTCTTTCGAAGAAATAATATTAAAACCGGGTAAATAAATAAATATTTACTATAGACACATCCCTTCCCCATCACGGCTATATTATCTGCTAATACCGGAAGTACATCCATACACACCCCTCTGTAGAAGGCAGTGTTTAGGAGGGCGAGTTGCACAAGCATATCCGCTTGCTAGTTGCCGGTCTCTTAAATCAACCGAAACCAATATTATGTTGTATGTATCGCTGTGTACACGTACACACATACAGGGCGTCCCGACTCTCAGCAAGGGTCGCCAGCGTCGCGACGAAGGGTGAACGGACGGACGGACGGACGCACAGACATGGTACTGGTGCCGGCTGACGCCAGTTGTACGACGGGCGTCGTAGTGTCAACGTCGACGCTACACTCGAAACTGAAGGACGCGCGCGTCGGTATATATGTATACATACATGTATCGTACAGTGTGTTATACCGGCATTTTTAACAGTGTACGTAACGAACAAATAGTTTTATATTAATTTTTCCTTGTACGCAATCAAATAATTTGTTATCTTTCGCAATAAAAATATAATATAATAATACTAAGTATGTATATTAATAGTAGCCGTGTAACTATTATTTATATTGTTATGATAATTTCAAGTGGTAATTAAGTTATATCTGAAAGGTAATCACATCGAGAACAACAACAATGCAGTTAATAGGTAACTTGATGTAACGTGAGCTATATTGGCAGTTATCATCATCATATTGTATAGTTCGTATAAATAATATGTATTGGTATTGTTGTAATAAATATAATCGATTACTTTGAATGAATGCATCTAATATAATCAATGGGCTGTATTCCCTATAGAGTACGTAGATGGTTGGCAAGTATGGTTGGGAGAGGTGGGGGGGTGGAACTAATCTTAGATATTGCAGTCTTAAAATATTAGATTGATACCAATCCATACTGAAACTATGTAATTTAATAATTTACTATTATGAAACTGAATATTTGTGTGTGTGTGTGTGTGTGTGTGTGTGGATAAATAATTATATACTGTACTCGCACTAATAGTTGACTAACTTTAGTGAAACTTAGTTTGAAGTTTGTGGTTTATTGTGCGATTTGCTGGTACCGGTATGTGAACCCAAGTCTGTGCGACTGCGGCCGGGGAATATAATGTGTCTCCGCTTAACTTTGCATTAGTGCAGACAGTTTTTTTTTTTAAATTATGAATAATAATCAATCATAATCAGTCATCGCGTATTTGTCACTGTGTAACATGAAAAATGACCATCACAGAGTGATTGATCAATTAATTCAGTGTACCACGGATCATGCATTCCAGCCAACATGATTTATTTATTGTCGAATAGTTGGCAGATTGACTCGCGAGATACTAATCATTAATTAATTATCATATGTAGTTTATTATACATACATATAGATGTAGATGCAGTAATCAATAATCGAAACACATTTCGCTTCGGCTTATACAATACAATTTTCACAATAAAAGGTTCGAATCCTTTATTACATATGGAATGATCGGATATATTTGTTCCTTTCGATATTTCACACTGGAAATTGGTAATAAAAATGTGTGCCAAATGTATTTTATAGCCGAATGCCTTGGAGTACAGAGCCGTGGTACAATTTCATAATTACTGATTTTATACAAACCATAGCCTCTCTAATATTGTGGATTAATAACGACACCAGTGGTCGACGGAAACGGACTATTCGTACTGTTTATTAGTGGAAACGGTTGAACGTTTATTTCCGTTGATTGTAGGTGGCAATCAGACTTTTATTATTCATCCAAAGCTGTCAAAAACGGGTTACTGTACGTGTGAATTACTTAAGTTTAAAATATTCAACTAACCGTTATCGGTTTGTAAGAAATATCGATGTTTTATAGTAAAATTGATTATACTTAAATACTCGTCATGCAACACTATGAACAAATACTACATATGATTTGTTTTATTATAAATATAAATTCTTCTATCGGCATTAATATTACTTATGGAATATTGTTAGGTTTCAAATGAATGAAATATTTATTAAATTTTCGTTTCACCTTTTGACAATGTTTATAATATGATTTATTTTTTATTTGTGAGCTTTAGGCGGCGTTATAAAGCAGAATTCCGAAAGCGGCTTAGATTATTTTTAATTTCGAAAGCAATTTTATATTTGCGTCGAAAGCACGTTGTCATTCAAGAATGATAAATTATATTTCCTCCCTTGTATATACATATGTATATGTCTCTTTCTTTCTCTCTAGCGCTTTTGTTACGATAAAACGGGAACAGATTCAATTTTCTCGAGACTTTCCACATGTTCACAACAGGCAGAGATTTGCCTGATGTTTTATGGTCTTATATTGAAATTAATAAACGAGTGAATAGCTTCACACTTGCATATTGATATTCCACTCTTGAACTCTGTGCTTCATTGCTTGCATGCTAATATTTTCTCTATGAAACTTTTGTATGCATCGCAGCGCATTATAATCATTTACACTTACAAGTGACACAAGAGAAATAAATATAAAATGCAAGATGCGAAGATACTGTCTAACAATCTATTATTGTCACACTACAAGTCCAATGTTATTCATATTTTCATTTATTTTTGTAGGTTTTTCTGAAGTAAATTCAATAAAGATTTTTACTTTGATCCTACACTTATCTAACGTCCTACTACGTCCTATTACGATTTATTTCAGTCCTGTATATATGTGTGCTCTTCTCTCCCTATCTCTCTCTTTATCGATTTGTTCTTCCAGGATATCCATTCATCCATCTTATTGTAATTGAGCATGTCCATTGTGTATTGTGCATTTTATTTTCTGCTGCTTGTGATTCTCGTTAGGAATTGAAATTCACTTCATGTCAATGGTGATATAGGTGCATAAGTATCTCATAGTATAGTTCTCGCATTCGGTGGGCGATGAAAGAATGTTGGTTGTTACCAACAGATACCGATATCCATCCAATTAGCTAATTAATTATTACTATGGCTACGGCTTCAAATATTTGTGGACGTGTAGAATGCTAAAGGTTTACGTGAAATCAACAAAAACCTCGTGCGATTAATTAAATTTTCACTGTCACTCAGCGCCCCCAGATAAGCTGGCTGAATTATCAGCGGCGAGAGCATTATTCCACAATATGGAATGAATCCATGAAGATAGATGGAATTTTAAATATGTTGCATCCATTTCCCAATGCGTCATTGGGCTAGTGCGAGCCTGCAATTAATCAACAACACAGTTCATGCTTGACATGAAAGTTTTAATAACTATCGATCGTTTATTTATTTATAGATAATTATGTCAATTGTTAATTACAAAAATGTTCGATGTTGTCAAATTTGTCTTCTATTCATTCGGTCATATATTTTTGGCAATATGCTCTGGAAAGAATACAGACAAGTAGCAACTATCCTGTAAATTTGAAATGAGAGAATCAGTTAGCAAAGTTTAAATTCAGGAAAGTTTGTAACAAGCGATTGTGGAAATCGTAAACATGTCTTGTATATACATGGCTGGCGTGCTGCGACTATTGGCAGCCGGTACTCCGTTACACAGCCAACATAAATGACACCAGTGTTATGTGTAACAGTTTTTTACTGTATTGACAGAAATGATATGGTTGTGTAATACAATAGATAAACGATCTATTTAGTTTTTATTTCAATAAATTTCTATTATAGCTAGAGTTGAGCTGCTTGCTTGTTCCTTGTATTATCATTTTTTCCTTTTACTTGGCTACACAAGATAAATTACAACAAGATTGTTATATAAGAGCCTGTACTATGATAAAATGCAAATTTCTACCCAAAGCATTTTCCATTTTGCCAACAGAGAAACAAATAGCTTTCGTTATATTTTCCATCTGCATTTTCGACGAGAAATACATAATTAAGAAAACAGATATTTCAAACAAGCAGTCAGCCAGTTCGCATTGGAATCACGTAACAATACCTACACTGCACTATCATGTATTGTGTATTTATTTTTAGCATACTAGCTATATATATATATTAGATAGATACCATTGCTGCACTGCTGTTGATGCATTATAATGTTGTTAGAATTGATCTAAGACAACCTTGACCTTGTCACGTTAACACATAAGCCAGTTTAGACTATATCACAAGAGCACCAATCCCCAATCCCCAACGGCAGTAGTTTCAAACTTTCAACAGCCGAATCATCAAATAATAATATGAGTATGTGTGACCTGTGTAACCTGACCACTCACACAAGTGGATCAATCAGTCACTCAATCAATAATGCTTCGTAACATGGGATTGTGCATGGGCGTGGAAAATAGTGTAATTATCACAGTATTTTTAATACTAATTACCCCTGAACGGGAATGAAAGGGGCGTGGTTAATGAATGTGCGTATGTACGTGAATCGTAATCAATAATCTCGGCTATTATTTTCCACCGGCTGTTGTCTAAATTGTAAAAGTATATAAATAGATGATCGCGTTAAAGTTTACACAAAAGAAAACAACGAGCACTCTTAATGAACTTTGTATGAGTGAATTACGCCGGAGAGCACAATGCACGCGCACTTATTCAATTATAATGGCAGTGAAACGAAATTACCACGGGCCATCAGTAAAGGTTAATGCATATACATACATGTTCTTATCTTACATAATTGTTCAGTAATATTCAGCAGTTGTGGTAGACATTTACTACAACTTCACTACTGTCATCGTACGTTGATATTTATTGAATTTAATTAAAATTACGTCAACTCGACATTGTCATCTGTAAAGTGTAATGTCTAGGCAACTGTACATGATATGATATGGTATGGGTACATGTGAACATAGATGATAATCTCTGTCTAGAGAATTGTACCACGTCATGTTATTCGACTAATTGGTCTTGTGTCGACAAGCGTTCAGCAACGTGGCCTTTTCACCCTGTCACATCGCCTGTTTACCGCTAAATCCATGCATATGTCTGAACAATCACTCGTATACAATGTACATGGACTCTCATCATCGCATATCTCATGCTTCTACATTATCAATCATCTTTCGTCTTCTTCTTTATTTACACGGGATACTATTGTTGTGAATAGCGAATCACAATGGAGCACAGGAACAATAGAGAGAGACCGATTTGATAGAAAGACACGCAAGTTTTTGTCCATTAGTGGCCAAACAGGAGCTGGTAACTTTCTGTTGTTTTCACATTGTATGTATGTATGACTTGGCTGGATATGGATGGGGGTACCTTTACATTTTATACTGTTTACTATTTGTTCTACAAGGATAGTTCCATGCACCCTGGCAACATTACGACTTCACCAGCTGGAACATCTGCCAATAAAAACCACCAATAAGTGATTGATTGATATTCTATCGTAAAAAGTGGTAAATGTGGAGGCGCCGGGTATCGATCCCGGTACCTCTCGCATGCTAAGCGAGCGCTCTACCATCTGAGCTACGCCCCCTGTAATTGTTAACAAAACAACAATCTTAATTGTCGATTATTTAACATTGTTATTAAGAAAAGTATGTTGTGGAGGCGCCGGGTATCGATCCCGGTACCTCTCGCATGCTAAGCGAGCGCTCTACCATTTGAGCTACGCCCCCTGTTAAAAACATTGTTTTAAACAATTTAATTTCGCCATACATTGGTCTACTTTCTCTTCTTGAATAATGACCACTATTGTTTAATGGTAATACCGGCCCACGACCCGGTGTGTCTTTAGATGAAATGTGTGTGTTTGTTTGTTTGTTTGTTGAAATACTTGTACTAGACGATATGGTTGATGAATTAAATGACGAGTATAGTTTATTTATTGATGGATACACGCGCGTGCGATTGATGAAGCTCTAGAAATGACGTGCACGTGGATGTATGTAGGTAAATAATAGACAGCTGTTTGTACAAGTTAAATCGCTTGCTCCGTATTGCATATGTACATATATATATATATTGACTGTAGGTAAATATATACTGTACAGTGTCTAATTTTATATACAAATCCTTCACGTCAAGGAGACGGAGTAGATTGTGACAGTGTGTCTTACAGGTGCTTAATTTTAGCACCAACAGCTCATGTATTACCTAATGCATTATATTCATACATACATACATACACAACTAATATATTACCTACTCGTGTATGTATATATTAGACTGTGCTGTGCTAACTTGTTCAAAACAATTGTATCCCGCTTACAATGTCACTCAGCCAGCCTAACTACTAGGCTGATGCTCTACTCTGAAATAACGGATCAAGTGATTGTGACATATAATTTATTCGGTCCGAATTGAATTCAGTGGTCACGTTTCAAATTGAAATACGTCGTTTTTGATTCGATTAGTTTTCGATATGGCTGGCGTAGTAACGTTTAGGGGGCTCGATTTCTTCTTATCGAACACATACACAATTCTTTAACACAATATATATATATGT
>JAGJTL010000183.1:57576-77416 GCA_022063505.1 Calosoma granatense | reverse complement strand
ATATATATTCGTACAACGCACGCAAATAAAAAATAGATACGTCAGCAAAAAGACAGGCAACATATTGAATTCTGTTTCAATTTCAAACAGATTTAGAATTTCATTAAACGTTAATACAGCTCACCCCCACGGGGGACAGTCAACCCACCCATCCAACTCTCTGAGCCTGATTGTCAAACGTAGCACGGTCACAACATGTGCTGATGATCTGCTATTTATTCAAATTAATATTGCCAGCTTTGATTGTTAATTTATGACAGCATTCGTGTGTATGGACTTCCGTGAAATTGTACTTGACAAGAGTTTAGGAATTTCTATTGATATCTGTAAAATGAAAAGTGTGGAGGCGCCGGGTATCGATCCCGGTACCTCTCGCATGCTAAGCGAGCGCTCTACCATCTGAGCTACGCCCCCTGATATTTAAGAAATATGTGAGCAAAAACGGCCGTCTAAAGTTGATCCAGTTTTTGTTAAGGTGTGGTCAGTGTACAGTGTAATCATTTATAGCGATATGCAACCAGCAATGGCAGACTATTCAGTCAAGATAGTTTAGCGGCACACCGAGGAGATATGGCTGGGTATTATAATTGTATGACAAAGATTCTGGCGTGAACTTTAGTTAGTGACGGTATGTATGCGGGTTTTCTCGCAAGACCAGTTTTATATGCTGCCAGACACGACACAAGATACACATGTTAATGAAACCACAACGAGTGTCCTGCAGGATACGTACAAAGGGATATACCTCTAGCTTGGCTTATTACCTAGCCGAGAGCAGAGGTTTTGTCCTATTACTTTCCAAGTACACGTACAATATTGTATGTGGAAGGATTTACTACTAGAGCATTGCTACGGATTATACACATGTATTTCATTACCTTTGATTTCTATTAATTAATAGTGACGAATAACATTTGAAGTAAATGTGTCAATCTGACATAAAAGCAGTAGTTTGCACAATACATACGGACCGAAATCAATAAAATATATTTTCCTTTTTCATCTTGTTCTGTCTGTCGTTGAATGAATCGGGGGAGATGAAATCCTGCAAATATTGACATGAAAACAGACAGCGTATGCCGTTCTGGCGACATGTGATCACACATTTGGACAAGAGCAGAATTCTAAAAATACAGTCAGTCGGCTTTGGACGTACTTACGACAAGAATAGACAAGAACAGATATGAGATATACACACATATGTGCATACATACTATACGTATGTATATCTAGATAATTACAAGTTACAAGTCTCAGTGCACGGCCATTAGTACGTACATATGTTGTCTGTAGCGTATAACAGCAACAACTGTTAACTTCATATATACATATATATATATATATATGTATATATATATGTAGTGCATTAGTGACATATTATTACATGTTTATCTACTGACTACGTTGTACATGTGAATGAGGTCCATTTAACACGTCTGTGAGTACGTGTGTGTTTTCATTCACAGCAGGGGGCGTAGCTCAGATGGTAGAGCGCTCGCTTAGCATGCGAGAGGTACCGGGATCGATACCCGGCGCCTCCAAATTACACTTTTGTTTATATCACAATCATAATCATACTATTGAGGTCAATATTTGGAACAGATGTCCAAAATGATTTTGAAAGATATACATAAGATCTCAGGGCTGCTGATAGATTGACAGTGTGTCTAGTTCTTTAACATGATCCGTCGGTTGTGGGCGCATCCCCTTTAATATAACCAGTTGCGGTGCATGTGGGCAGGGCAGAGCGGTGTAAGTGACGATGAGCTGGAAGAGTGGAGGTGTTGGCTTCTGTCACGATGTCGACCGTTACTCGTGAACAACCTTGTCGTCGTGTGTCACTTGATTCGACTGCCGCTGTACCGGTAGATTTGATACGTTTTGCGTCTCGGCACCATATTTACAATCTCCACATCTCACCGCTAGTAATTCGGCGTAAGATTTAATCAAGATCACATTTACTCAACTGCTTACGTTATGAGACCACAAATGAACATAACTGTGTATGTATGTGTGTGTGTGTGAACGAAGGAGAATTCATTGTTATGAGTAATATTTGCTGTGAGCAGGCTCGGTTTTATTCATTGCTGTTTAATGAGCAGACATGTAATATGTCTTACATAAGGAATTCTGAATATATATATACTAGACTCAGGAATGAACAAGTTTAAAAGGAAGGCACTGTATGTTATATTACTTACATAGAGCAGAGAGCTGTTTTCAGTTCAGACTCCGGTCCTGATTAATTGCTGAAATATTTTCTCCAAACTTCTGTAATAAAACGGTATTGCTCTTCTATTACATACTCCTCTTCACGTACGTAGCTCGTGAAATTGTTGTTGACTGTTGTTCTGAAACAAAATTTACAGTGTATACTCATTTGGTTTTCATTCCTAAACGCTAACATACCAATATAAGTTATAAATAAGGGAATGCAATGTGAGAAAGCAAAATTATGTTGAGAAAATATCAGTTGGAAAACTTTGTGTACCCCACATCTTTGTGTTTGTATGTTTCGAATGGTGTGTGTTGCCATGGAAACCGGAACAAGAATGTAGGGTATATTCTTGTTCTATACCACGTAGATCGTATGCAATACATACATATTATTTAATGAACGAAACAATTAGAAACATTGAAGGAGAATGGGATTGAATCCCACCAATGTATGCATATGTGATAATTTATTTGTAGATTATCTAAAGTATCTAAAGTGAGGGAGAGTATATCGCGCGCGCACACTGTTCAACAAGATAAAATTGGTGTCAGTGAACCAGTTAAAGATTGCACGGGCAACGTTAAACATCGACCCTCAACCACCGGTATCAACGGAAAACCAACAATACGAGTGGCGCAGACTCGTCGGCTCCATACGTCGTCGGGTGCAGCGCCATGGAACGTCGACGACGACGGAAACACCCGGAACCGAACCAAGCCATCAACCAATCAGACGCAAGAGTTCCCTGACCCACCACAGTAAACTGGACTTTTTCCGGCGAGAAAAGAGCCGCGACGAACCGGCCGACTTGGAGAAGAGCAATATTACAAACACAACAGCAACAGCTACTACTACTACCAGTGGTACTAGTGGTGGTACTAGTACTAGTGGTAATAATAAGAAAGCACAAAGTGGCAGAGACCAACAACAAGTACCATTGGCGAAGCAGAGATGTGTCGGGTTCGATATCGGTACAGAGACAAGTGGAAGTCGGGCTACCGACGTGTGCGACCCAAGACATGTAAATACGAAAATAAATAAGGACAAGTTATTTGTAAAGAGTAGTGATAGTTATATTAAAGGTGTTCGAAAGAGTGATAGCGTTAAACCGAGTAAAGACACTGTCAAAGTACAAAAACCTAGTAACTTTAGTTTTAGAACTAACTTGAGTAAGAGTGGCAGTAAGGCTAGTAGTAATAGTGGTAGTGGTGGTGGTGGAATATGTGGACGACTCAAGGAGGACCGACACATGAACCGAGACGACTTCCTCAAAGCGACCATGCGCATCTTTCTCGTGGTGTCACCGCCAGTGGGCAAAATGCAGGTACATCTACATATACATACATACATACATACATACACTTTTAAATGTGTCCCGACTCATAAATATTTATATTTATAAAAGTGATCCTTGAATTACGGATGAATATAAAGTCAGTCCAGAGTCACACCTTTTTAATTATTAAATGATTATTCATAAACACGTGACCATGTTGTATTTTTTAATGAGAATTTTAATGCCTTATAATTATACGCAACGCAAACAACTTTGCATGTGTACATATTTTAACGATTCTAACCTTTGCATATTTGATTAATCCTACAGGAATTCTCCGAGATAAAAATACATATACGTAATGAATGAAACACTAGTGTTGTATTTATTATTTGTACAACGTAAATGTAGTGTTTTACATCATATATGTACGTAGATAGTCGTATAATTATGATAGTTGTTCTAATTGGGCCATATTCCGTAAATACAGTGGACTACAACATGGAACAATTCATTCAGGTATAAATGCCCGGACTCGTACATGGCAGCTAATTGCATGGTCATTAGTATATACATGTGTCACATCATACTTACACATAGTATGTACCACTCTATATGTGTGTATATAATATATAGTTTGCATTGAGTATTAGTCAGCAATACAGTGACCATAGCAACCAGGAATATTTGTAATGAACAGCAAAGAGACAGTTGTATCTGTGTTGTTGTTTCACAGCACTCGGTATGTTACGTGACTGCATGTAATCAGCTTTATAGTTACATAGCTGTATATATACATACATACATACATATGTACGGGTAAATTGACGGACTTGGCGCGTGTGTCTGTTGTGTGTAATTAATAAAGTAAATTACATAAAGGCCGATATTACAATACTATCCACTACGGTACACAGAGCACCTACGTACATTTGTGTACATGTATGTGTTTGATAAAAATAAAACTCGATATTCCATGAAATTGTATACGCAGATGATGTTGTCTATTTCCATGAAAGACCTGACTGTCGACTATAACTACCCGTAATGTTGACGTGTTGCGAATAAAAATATCCACATTGAAAATGTAAATTTATTTCAAGCTGCCGAGACAGCATTAAATCCTTTCCGGTTTCGGACGGAATCTTATTTTAGACCGGACAAGCTGTACTCTATTATATATGTATGTATGTAGTATATACATACACTAATATTACTTACAACTAGCTATATACTTTCAAGCTGTCAGGATAATCAAGTTACTCTCATATCTCTGGTATCTGAATGATATTATATATATATATAGTGTACGTATGTATATTTGCACGACACGACTTTCTACATCTGGGCTGTTTGCGTTACGAATTCACCCTGTGACAGAAACAAAAAGCAGATGACAAACGCACTGGGAGTATTTGCTGACACACTTATGTATGTATGTTCACTTCGGGACGCCAGTGCTAAGAAGAAGAAGAAGAAGAAGAAGAAGTGTATTTACTGTAGAGTGTGGTGGTACTCTTCCATACATGCAGCATATTCCTGGCACTGGTGACAAATATCCCAGTGGATTTCATAAGATATAGATTACAAGCGCACCCGTCGCTGCACGGTGTCTGCCCCTTTTATTAATGATCCACTATTCTCAGACCGCACAAGACGTTCAGGTACACAGAGGTGGCATTATTTCATTCAAGTTCTATTCGCTGGCGCTTAATGAGACACCAACAAAATGTTGGCCAGACGATAAAAAGGCCAGTGGTGTACAGTGTGAAAATAGTCGATTTAAATTTTAACCTTTAAAATTGCATATTTGTGTAAACTGTCTCGTTTTCCTACATAGTAGTAGTAGTAGCAGTAGTAGTAGTAATAGTAGTAGTCCGGTTATTTACAACAATCACTTTAATAAGAAACACTTTGCTGGCCTGAAATCCCTCTGGCAGCGATATTGACATCGTATCGTCGGCCTTGTGAAAATATAAGACGTAAAGTTGTAGACTTTGCAATGGATTTTATGATGACATTTCCTTTTGACAGACTGCGTCCTATAAACGAACTCTCTCAAATGGAACGGTCCATTCTTCATATGAGCGGTGCGGCGCGGCGCGGTAGTGGTGGGTGGTACAGTTGATGAATCATTCTCTAAAAGCTACTATCACCACCGTCACCATGGCACATTGTACATTAACGACTTCCATCGTTCATTCTTTCTCGCTACATAAATTATTAGTATCCGACCCCTCTTATAGTCTACTGTAAGCGCTGCGGCTCATAACCGTGTGTATATTTGCAAGAATGAGAATTACTGGCGAGCAGACAAGAATTCTTTCAAACATATACATGTATTCTAAATTAATTATACATTATCTAATTAATATTCTCTTGAAAATAATTGATAAAAGAACATTTTTACTTCGGGCTGAACTATAATTGATTTTCAATAACCTTCAGAATGAAAATGAGAAGAAGAAGAAAGAAGAGCTGAGAGTTGGTTGGTTGGTTCGTTGTTTGGAGAATGTGAGCGTGGAAATTCTATTTCAGATAGCGCGATTCTCGCTTTACTTGAGGAACATCATATCAAATATACATATCAAATCATATTGAATTTTTCCCAAATGGTATTCGAATAACATTCCCTTAACACGAATCCTTGGCAAAAAAAAATTACAATCACCCTAGAACCATCTGTACATGAATGTATGTATGCATGCATGAGTACTTGTATTACACAAGTGCTTATGCGTCAGTGCAATGAACATTTCATGCTGTAATCGTGCATATACACACTCAGCGGCTATATCTCTTTGAATATGTCAAGAATACATAGGTAGGTACTGACTGGAACTGAACAGAGTCGGTAGAATCATTGTCAAAATCACTTTGCAACATACATTGTTTGGAGCAATCATCAACCGCTTTTCCGTTTATCCTTGTTATCCGGGAGAGGGCTCCAAGTATAATCTTATAGCTAACGACGCCAGTTGAGCACGCCACAATGCTTGTTCTGTGAGGGAGCACGGGTTAATTGGATGGCGTCAGAGTAAGCGACGCGTGTGATAGCATCAAAATTACACACGCGTACACACATGTACTTATGTGCCATTTCACGAATACTGTCACCACAGACACACGCCACAGCAGCAGCAGCAGCAGCAGCAAGCGAGAAATTCGCTACATTTAGAGGAAATTAACTTGCCTGTTTACATCCTAATTTGAAATGAGAGTGCAGCAGAAATGTGTGTGTGTGCGTGTGTGCGTGAATAGTTATTTTAAATGTACGTTGCTACTAAATGATTAACATATTTGTCTACTACTGGCACATGTATGAATTATGGCGTAATTTTGGCTTTGCTGAACCTTCGGAATAATTATAATGTATGCTTGTTTAAGCCAACTGGCTTCAGGCCAAGATCAATAATGACTAAAAGAAGAACTACATGTGTGAATTTAAAAACAGTTCGGCACTTGTACTGCACGACGGATGAGTGATGTACGAGTATACTCGTTCACTTGTTACAACCAACATTTCAGCTAATTGTTAATTAATTTGTACTGTAAAGTTAACGTACCATCAGTTGCATTCGATTTTGTCTCGTATGAAATATAAATGAAATGCATACATATGTGTCGTACAGTGACCTTAGTATATATATGTATATGTACTTTGATCGTCGTTGGTAACTGATATGCTTACACCAATTATTTACTCAGTACAAATGGATAGGACACTGGCAGACTGAAGTTGGAACGTTAATTATGATTTAATGAAGGCGCACAATTAACAACACGTCACATGCAGAATAAATCGTATTATCCAAGTACACACAATCAGATCCGAACTGGCACAGGCACTCAAGTGCCTAGTCATTATCAACATTCATGTATGCTTACTTTCGTTAATAATATTAGAACTTTAGCATCACATCATCCAGTTGCACGGATGAGTATATCTGTATATATGTAGGTAGTCGGAATTTAGTGGTACCAAAAGTTTTGTCTGAATGGTCAGAAGTTTCTGTTTGAAGTTTTGCAACTACAGATTGGATATTTATGGACATACGGACACTGAAGAGATGGAAATGGAAAGATTAGTACAGCTGAAGGAGTTTCACTTGAACTTTAAAGTGGAGACTCTTCATTAAAATTTTCTTTGACTACACCATGTCAAGATGATCATTTAGAATATTTCATAGAACTATGTGCACTTGTCACATAGAATCTACTTAAAATTGCTTCTCTTGCAACATTTATCATTTGATTCATTAATATTTATGACGTAATCTAGAGTGTGTGTGAATTTACATTTTGTATTTTCATTGTGCTACGAAGAGCTGGTATTGCATGTGAAATTGTATTGTATTCGTTTGAAATATTACAATGTATAATTATTTGTGAAAATCAGACTGCCTCGAAACCGGCAAAGACTGACTCGTATAATCTTGTTGGAGGTAAACTTGTAAGTGGATGGTTGAAACACCACATCAGTCACTGGTGGTGGTGGTGGTGCGTACAGAACAAAGAACCGAAGCCACACAAAGTGTTCTCTTGTACTCGGCTCGTACACCTAACATTACCTGCCTTGTCATCACTGGTATCATTGTTGTGTCGGAACATTAATATCTACTACGAGCATTAATGAAAGCGCACATTGCTTGCAACAACGTGTACCACCACCAAAGTTAAAACGACTCGCGTTATTGTCTGAGGAATGTGTAGTGAAATCTAGGGGAAACATTTGGTCGACCATAGAGGAAAGTGTTTTGGGACAGACTGACACATACGGATATCTGTTCGACAGTACTGTTTGTTTCCGATAATAATATCTCTGGTAATATCTTTTACCCGCGCACGACCGTCTACTGCCACATTATATAGTAAATGGACGAATCTAATCTAAAAACTCATCGATGCATTATCTACTGGCTGCACACATATCATAATCACTACGTCAGACAGTGTCACGTGATAGCCTAGCAACGCCCTGCAAACATTACAAACACAAACACATAAGCACGCACGTACGTACGTACGTAGACACTTACTAGAAACGTAGTTCACAATTGTTCTCTGATATCAATTCTTTATACATGTTCCGTCAGAACATATGTATGTAACACGTCACCATCACCAGCACCAGCACCAGCACCAGCAACAGCAACAACAAGAGCGCCTCCACCAAAACGGCACGTCTGAAACTGTAATGCACGATACAGAGTTGGAGATTGAATATCCGTTGTTGGAAATGTTAGTGCTGAGCTGTGGTGGGGTGGGCACGACACCGCTCCAGGCAGACTGTCTATGTTGAGACAGACTAGCAGTACATATGTGTATATACATACAGTGGACGATAGAAGTAAAGAAATGACATTTAATGTCAGGTGGCAATGTTCACTATTACTCTGTATACATACCTTTCGAAATGCGAGTATTTGTAGATTAGATTATAGAAGGCAATTAGTACCAGATTTAAATAGAAATAACCTATATTATAACTACCTATTTACTTGACAGTAGTTAAAACACGCTGTGGGTTATGCACCATACTTTCAGAAACTAATTTCAAATTGCAAATTACGTTTCTGCATTCGTGCACAAAATTCACTGTGCTCTTCAACTTTAATAACACTTTTTTTTTCTCGAAGATGTTATTTCACCGTCTCGACGAGGACATTTTAATTGCGCAAATATTTATATTGACTGCGCATACTCTCCGCGTCTCTACACAAGATGATTTGTGTGTGTTGTGTCTACTAGATGAACCTGTTCGGCTACTAATTGTTATTTTGAAATCGTTGTTGTAATGTAGCTCGACACTGCTGGCTGCTGGTATTATTAGTTAATAATTATCCACCATGCTAGCATACGTTACGGGTGTACGTGTATGTAAGTGGATTCAGTCGATGAATACGAGTGTGCACTTGTAACAGATACGTACATATAATGATCGCAGCATTTCATTTCACGTGCACACACATATATCCACTTCATTATTAATTAGTCACAAATTATTAATTTATACATTACGTACGTACGTACGTACGTGCTGTACGTGTGTGAGTTACTAGTTGCTTTTATAATTAACAAACTGAATACCGACACAAACACTGTGGGTGTGTGGATGTTTGAACTACACATTTATTCAATCATATTTTTTACGCAACTTTCAAAATATTGCCACATTCAACAATACAAATGTAAGAAACATAACAGTAAACGATTTTCCATTTGACATTTGTATGCGTGCGAGTATGGCGGAAACTAGACAAGCGTCCTGTTAAATAGCACGGAAGAGAGGACAAGGTTACAGATTTGTGACAGTAGTGTTAGAGGTGACGGTGTGGGGATAGTGTTACTTTCTGTTATTCATGTCATGTCTTACTAAGAGCACTTAACCGACAGCAGTAGCGAGCAGAGGAAGAGGAGGATATCCATCACTCACTACTACCACTACCACTACGTCTAGTTCCAGTGAAAGGATATAAAGTAAATCGGAAAGCTGGCTGTGTGTGAATCCTGAAAGGATGTAAAGATGCCGAAATGATATGATGTCGGCCCGTAGAACTTGCTATATGTTCCACAAATCTACACACAGATACATACATACATGTACACTGGACTGAAGGTTGTGGAAAAGAGTTTCTGCCGTACCGTGGTGCGATTATGTTTGCCGTTGCGATCGGTACACCATCGAAAGACATGATATTCTTAGTTTATAGTAAATAGCGAGCTGGAAATATTACTCTCGGGTTTTTCGATTTTTCAAAGAGAAACTCATATATATGCAAGTATGTGTGTGAAAAGTAAATATCTACCTACATATATTGAATACTAGCTAGCTACCCGGAATACTGAATTACACATAAATCATCTGGTCGCTATTGAACTGGTGGTGCTGTGTACTAATCTATATTTTTACAGGGTTTTCATTTTTTGTAATTAAATTTTTAATGAATAATTGATATTTGAATGTCTATGCGCATATTAAAAACTCATCAATATTAATGAAAGTCAAATCAATAACGTGACATACTTTAGATTTACTTTTAATTGCCAATATGAATTAACGAACACGCCATCAGCGTAAAATGATGCCATTAAACTTACAGCTATCTTACAAATATAAATGTATGCTTATTAAATAAACATTCTAATTCATTCAATCAATTACATAACACCTGCTGTTACGTTCGTATATTAAATATAATTATTTATATACATATAACTCGGGAGGTATAGCTTACGTACATATGTAAGATATAATCTGTTCTGTTTTCCGTAATAAAATACAGCATGATATGCCGTCATCTCTAGCATCCCGTACATCGTACCCGTCCATATCCATTCTCTTTATACGATATTGCACTCACTCTGGAGAAATATTCAATTTAAGAACGGATGCGGTAGACATAAGCGACAGACAACATCAAATTCACATTTCGTACGTGTGGAGAGGACGTCTATCGGCACACACACACACAAACACAAACACACGAGTCAACCCGCTCGCACGTTCACTTGCCCGCTTTATCTTCATAAATTATGGGGATTCGATCAATCAATCTTCATGAAGAAGGAACACCAGGACACTGGGACTAGTTAGTTACACACACACACACACACACACACATAGAGGACACTACGGTGTATAGAAAACTACAGTAAAGAGGACAAACGACCAATGATTTATTCCGAGAATAACGGCACTCGAATTTATTTTACAGATAGAAACAGATTTGCCAAGTATCAAGTTATGTGCACGGTCGGTACCTGTTTCCGGAATGATATGTTACGTTCGGCGAGTGATATTCCAATGAGCAATATTCCCAACTGGACCTTGTATGCAGACAAACAAGGACAGAGTTAATAGTAGGCGTAGAGTGCACGGAACAGACAAGTTAGCGATACGCTTCCTGCAAGATGCCGGCGTGTCGGTCGCGCGATCTGTGATATTAATTTTCATAATCACTTTCCTAATTAGTCGCTCTGGCCAGCCATGCTGTGCTGTGCGGTGCTGTGCTGTGCCGCCCGCCGCCACTCGATGTGAGAATATCGTCGGCTCTCTGAGTTACACTGTTTAAATTTAATTTTATTCATTACAATCATCCGTAACAGCGACAACTCTCTGCTCATTCAGTGGAATTGTGTTGTTCTATTTTGAAATTAATACACTTCATAATAATTGTTCATGTTCTGTGTAGTCAAGGTATTCTACAAAATCATGGTACATGCTGTCAACAAAAGTGTGTCTTGGAGGCGCCGGGTATCGATCCCGGTACCTCTCGCATGCTAAGCGAGCGCTCTACCATCTGAGCTACGCCCCCCTGTTTTAAATAACAATTGTATAAAGAATATTTCCGCTACGCTACATGCTCTCTTTTCGTCAGCCCAACTAGTAAATATTTCTTTTATAACAACTGTCTCTTGTGGTAAATGTATCGTAATACTTTCCTGACAAGAAAAATCTAGATAGATACATACATACATCCTGATAGAATGAACGTCGGTTAAGGCCCCTCCAACCAACCAACTACACATTCTGTACGACGCTACAACATATACACATGGTGGCAGGGTGGATCGCATGAAAAATCTAACATAGAATGTAATTTATTATTCGCCGACATGTACATATACGTACGTACATCTCTCAGGTTTCTACACACTATTTGGTACTATGTCGCCGTCTTTTCCTTTATCCTGTAAACATATGTGTGTGTGTGTGTGTGTGTGCCAGGGAAGTTGTTTGTACAAGGACACGGGACAGACATATGAGAGATACACGACAGTGAATGAGACTTGGCGCTAGAATGCACTGGCTGGATAAACATAATGAACTGAACAGTTACACCAATAACAACTAGACGGGGCACTGTGCCAGAGTCATCAATCAATACACTAGAAGATGGTCAAGTGTGAATAATTTCATTATGTGTGTGTTTTAGAAATAGAATTCTCCACAGGACAACGATACTGGTGATGGTTGATGCTCATTTATGTAAATGCACAAAGCGTACTGTTTGGACAGCTAATTGTACTAACAAGACCCGTTCATTAAATAACCGTTGTTATACCCACTTCTACCTTTGCTTAAAATAACCAACAGAACGACATTCAAAGCCAATTGGTATGAGACAATACGATTTCAATAATTTTCCTTTATCGATCCTCATTTGCATATACTGCAAATATGATAATTTATGGAGAAGATAATCAGTCTCTGCTGTTCACTTCTAATTTCCGACAGCTCTTTGTGTATAATGAACGGTGAATTCAATGTCAATTACATGATGCCATAAAAATCATTATTATTAAATTAAAAACTATATTGGAGGCGCCGGGTATCGATCCCGGTACCTCTCGCATGCTAAGCGAGCGCTCTACCATCTGAGCTACGCCCCCTGTTCTTGGGAATGAAAGTGTTCAGGAAATGGCGGCCGTGTGTGTGCATGTGTGACATTTAATTTTGAAATAAAAGTTTTCAATAGATATACATATGTAGTTATATACGACTTGCTGACTGGGCCATAGAAATTAAGCGATTTCTTACGGAATAAAATTGATAAGTTTCTTTCTTCTTCAATTTAGTTGTCATCGCTGTGTAGCTAATTACAGTGAATGTCTCCGTATCATACGGAATTAATTGAATGTAAGATGTGTTTTTATTAGTTAGGTACTCTCTACAGCTGCTGGCAGGTAAATGTTTTTGCTGATATTCTACGTTTCTTTGAGCATTTCTAATTAAGATTCTCACTAATTGTTCAATTTGCTGTATGAAAACTTGCCGTTCTCTCTGCGATAACTGAACAGTGTATGTAACTTTGTCATAAAAGCAATTATTGCAATCGCTACTGTAGATCAAAGAATAATAATTTGATGAAATGTGACTGTACATTGTGAAGATAATTGTTCGTCTATACACTGTATGTGTGTGTGTGTGTGTAATTATCGGAATATAATATAATTTTACTATACGGGTATATTTTGTACACTACATACTTACGAGCACATATATTAGTTACAAAGTATTGTAGCGGCATGACGCAACTGGAAGATGAGTTGAGCGTGGTCTAGTGGTTACGCTACCAGTCTGCGGTCCGTTAGCTCATCTTCATCTACCCGAGGTTCGAATCCCACCACCGGCAACTGTGCCAGTAATAAAAATATAAAATTCACTTTACGTAAAGTATGCCAGAATGTAAAGGTTGTCGTTATACGTACGTATATGAGGGGCGCGTATAGCTCAACATGCCTACTATACTAAATATTACTTTCAACTGACACTTTATTCATATGAATATTTCTAGATTTCTATATAATATATGTATGTATGTACTGTACACCGTTACGTTTGAATGTGGAATGTCGATATGGGAATATAAGTGTATGGCGATGTAATACGTCAAGTTTATATGAGTTCGGCATGCATGGGGCCAGGGCTGTGTGTCTGGTGAAATTTACTATCAATCTATGCAAATACTACATGTGATCAAATGCTGGACACGTATTGCATATGAATACCAATGTCACACAACTAGGAACGTTCTATTTCTCATTTTATATTTCATACATATATATGTATATATATATATATATATGTACGTAGATACATCACATACGTTACGTACATCTACAACCAAACTGTCTCTATACACATGGTTGTCTTATTATAAAAGCACTATATCAAATATTACATGATGTTATTACATATGATACCAATTAGAAATATCTACAGTCTCATTTAACGTTTGCCGTTAAAGAGTTTAACATCATTAAGCTCATTAGACACAAAAAACCACAAGTTTGCAAACTTTAGCAAGCAATTAAACATGGTAATTTGCTTAGAGAAAGAAGAACAAAAAAACACAGTCAGATGCGGCAAAGTTAAATGAAATATACAGCAAGTTCGGTATTCTGCTACTCAAAGTTACTGGTCCATGTTATTCAGAATACATGTATGTATACTTGTCCGTATGCAGGAATATTGATCTATTCCTTACACAATTCTGATCTATAAAAAACTGAGTTTGAGTCCACGAGAGAGAAGAGAACCAAGTATGCATATTCTTTAACTTGAAGAACGGAAAAGAAAAAAAAGAAAATTAACACAATTTAGTGTCAGCACGGAGAAGCAATGAAATAACCCGCTGCTGTCATAGTGATTATTCATTTTAAAATGTTGGCATAAGTGTTGTGTATGGTACATACATACATACAGATATATGTAATGTATATACGATTAAACTGTGCACTGAATATGGTGAATAGAGGACAGTGAACATGAAATGAGGAATGAACGAATGGTTTTGCAATTGATTATTCCCCTTAATGGCTGCCGCTTGTCGATATCACAGTCGGCCATCTGTCGACTCAACTAAATAAACGACTACTACTACTGCTACTACTACTACGTATTACTACTTACGTTAATTATTGTGGCGTTAGTTGAATAGCTATAAAACACTTTCAGCTACATCAGACGTTTTAATGGCATTTTCAAACAATACTCACGCTATATCAATGCTAACGGCGTAAACGTTAATACTTATATTGCTCGCCGCTGAACAATGGTTTCAGTACATTCATATTTGTTTAACTATTTATATTAGCAATAAACCAGCTAGCGACCAGTTGTCAATATGTAAACATGGGCACAATAGAAATTAATTTCATTATTCCAATTCAATGTCCCCTAGGCAAACGTTTGACTTCTACATAGCCGTTGTCAACAAGTCGCATTATTGAATTCCCATTCATGTATACGTGTATGTATATATGTACATGTACGTATGTACATAGTCTTGTATTCTCTTACGTAAGTGAACATTGAGTACATATTACACTACACACAATCCAACTTGTATAGTAGCACATACATATGTACATATGTATGTGTATTCACTGACATGTATCTACTTGCCGGTTGGCTTAATATAAAACTAATTAGTCAAAGGGTACCGGATGCGATCAGTATGTCTCTTTGTCTCCAGACTGAATTCCGTAGAAAACCCTCCAACATTCACCTATTATTATCGGTGAAAGCAGAGCGGCTTATTAACAGCTTTCAGCACACACACACACACACACACACACACACACACAAACCCGTAATGGGAATAGCAGACATTCCCTAATATATGTACATATGTATACTATTCATTTACTTAGTAGATTCATGTCATTCATTTATGCGACTATATTTTTCTGTTGTATATTGTGCAAGTTTATGATTTCTCATTTGTTCCTATCGCGATGCAGTTGGTCCGTCATACAGCAATGTAAGCTTGGTTGCCTACTTGCAGATTTCTAAATCTAAAGGAATGTTATAAACGATAGATGTATGTACTTATGTATATGGATGGAATTATATAAATACATACATACATGTATACCTGCTACTAATAGTAAATATTCGGTTTTCCATTTTCTAATTCTATTTATACAACCAGTAAATTCAGTTTACATGGCATTCGTTGAATTCCAGAAGTGAAAATGTCGAAACATTTCGTGAGCAATGAAATGATCGTGGAATAATCATTAAATACGACTTGAATATTCGCGACGTCAGTCAGCAGGTTAGATTTGGGTCACCTGAACTACTATCGGTAACCTCCGCCACCATCGCAAGTGGTCACCAGGTCTCGCTACTCAATAGTAAAGTAAATAATGAATTGTACAGAATCTCCTACACAGTATAATCTAGTAGCAGTAGTAGTAGTAGTAGTGATAGAGATAGTGACGTGTTGTCATAGTTGGGTATGCGTGTGTCAAGGGTTTTATTCGAATTGCTGGTATGGTGCATGTATGTACGTTTGCAATCTACTTGCATTTAAGCTTGAAACTGTCCGACAAACAGAGAATCATAATATTATTGTCAACATTCCATTAACCGAATGTCAGTTACACCATGTATTAATTAATTATTCATTTTTGTGGCATCTATACATTGAATTATTTATTCGTTACGGGCAGGAATAGAAAATGATGTTCTTCTGTGAACTAAGAATGTGCCGTTATTCAGCTTTGAAGTTTCAGCCGCGCAACATTATGAAACGAAATTTTCGTTTTACTCTGCTGATGAAGAGACAGAGTGAGAGAGAAATATTTTGGAAGATGCTTTAAGAAAAACTGGCCAGAAAATTGATAATACCGTAGTTTGTGAAATCCTTCCAGTGGAGGATTAAAGTAGAAGCGATTTCCCACAAGGCATTCACTCAGTCAATCATCAGTCTAGTGTGTGTGTGTGTACACGCGCGCATACACACAGTCTACCCTACACTGCTCTGCTATACTCCTGTGAGACTGCTGCCTTCTGATCATATCAAGCGATATAATATTTAATGAACTACGTTGCCAATGAAATTCCATTATTCTACAGAATCTAAAACATCAACTCAACTACTGCTCGCTGGGTAATTCATCAATGGTTATACATCGATACAAACTGCAACCGATACATTTCACACTGCACTGTGCAAATAATATTGCGTCACTATTAATGCTCGGATTGCTGAATAAGGCATGGTTTGGTTTTAACAATGCCACGTGCAAAGTACGAATGAAATTAGTGTACGTCTCTCTCACTCTATCTCTTTCAGCTTTACTTATTCTTCTTACAATTAATCCATCTTCATAACGTTTATTTACGTGAATTATTACATTACAACTTGTAAATTGTTCAACATGGTTCCTCATAATTGCTCTAGTCCCTGAGACTGTAATGTAAATGTTCACAAATACATATGCTAGTATTTACGTTATTCAACTGGTACATACAAAGCGATGATAATACGCTGCAAATATATCAACCTAATTAAAAATTCAATTTGCACCGTTAGGGGAACGCCGGCAATGGTACAATATACAATGTGGCGCACATACATGTACGTATGGTTGCCAATGGAAATTACACTTTCCTTTATAATGCAAATGTCATTCTGGAACTATCTATGTACATACATATGTATCTGAATAATATTTACTCAGTATGGAATTCACACAAATATTTGATTAATAATTGCGCACTTGTCATTTACGTTAATCATTTGAAAATATGACAATTTCTTTTAATCCCTGGTTATATGACAAGAGATAAAAAATTGTGGTTGCATAAAATCTAATAATGAATAATCCGATTATGATGTACATCAGTACAGAGAGCGATTTAATGAATTTGTTTTAACGATGGATGCAGGTGCGGTCTCGCTCGTTAAACCACTTGGACACACTAGGTCAGACGTACCACCACCACCACCAGCAGCAGCAGCAGCACCAGCAGGTGGAGGGTGTAGACGACGACGGTACCACGGTGGTACTGACTGCCGACTCGACCATCAGCACCGTCTCTGCTGCCACCGCCGCCGTGAGAGACCACTCCAGGTCCGAACCGGACTGCACAATGACCCGACCGCACCAGGAACGCCTGCTGACGGTACCCGCCGCCGACTCACCAGTACCGGGTACCACCGAGCGCACCGGTTCCAGCGGCAGCGACCGCATCGGTACAACCACGCGCAGACAGATGCTCAGCCGTTCACAGGTGAGCAGTGGGGGGACATTATGCAACAATTATACATACATACTTTCACATGACACCCCCTCAATGAATACATGTACACATGAATCTGTTGATTGTTGCAATGTGTCGATTAAAAAGTGAAATAAAATAGAATCCAGCTCCGGCAGGAGTGAACATTTCACCGAATGTAAGCGACAGCTCATCACTTTCTAATAAGCGATGAATACTTGCGCCACACTTGTGTGTGTGCGTCACATCTGTGCACCCGCTCCACTTATCATCCGTCCACCCCCTCCACCCCTTCGCTCCAACCCACCTTGGCAACTATGGATGGTGGTTAGTGGTGCTGGTTAAATGGAGCACGTCGCGCGATGAAAATGATCAACATTCCACCCACGAGCTGTGAAGAGAAACGTAATTTAATGTTGCACTTTTACTACAGCATTAACGAAGCGTTGTACCTAATCACATTTCCATATTTTCAGCTTACGATTTTTAATCTATTCACATTCAGAAATGAGCTACATACATTGAAACTATGTAAATGAGTATCATTTTAGTTGTTCGAATTTTGTCTTTCATAATTGAATAAGTGCTTTAAACTTGGATAATAAATTCAATCAGCTAGAATCTACGATACAGATACAGATAGAGATCTACATGTAGCTGCAGTGATATCATCAACAATTAGCACCCGTATGCTACGTACGTATATGGGTATTCCATGTTGCAGGTATCGAGTTCCGAATACTTTAGCGTGAGTTTCGAGCTGGGTGAGGACTCTAGCGTGGTGCACGGCAGAGAGGAGTTCCTACCCGCAACTAAGGGCACATCGCTGGGGTAAGTGTATGTGTGTAGTGCAACAGTTTAATAGTATACTCTCTATCTATCTATCTATCTATAGAGTATACATACACTCATACCCGGCACTGTGCATACATATATCTACCAGTGTGTGTGTGTGTGTGTAATTAGAGAATTATCAAGTTGTACTTGTGTGTACGTATGTATGAGTGTGTAATTGTGGTTCCGTGTTCAACTGTAAGGGCTCTTGGGTATAGCGGAGATTATCAACAATAGCTGCGGGACACATAACTATGTACAAATGACTATGTATTTGCCACCATTACATGCTCGTATATCTATCTATTTTAGAGGGCGCGTAGCTCAGATGCGAGAGGTACCGGGATCGATACCCGGCGCCTCCAGGTTATACTTTTGTCAATAATTACGTAGTCAGATGTGTATTTGATGCATGTGAAAGATGTCCATCCATCCATCCATCCAGCCAACTAACCAACTAACTATACCCTGTGGTAACCGCACGAACCCGACCTACGGGATCCGTGTGTGCTCACACTAAACTAACTTGTACAAACGCTGTATGACATTAGTGACCAGCTAGCAAAGGAGTTAATAGTCTGAGAGCAGTATGTGATTGTAATTAATGTATCATGTCGAGATTTGAACTCGGCACATTACTAAAAGAATGACAGTGATAATTCAGTTTAATTACTGAACACTGACCATATGTGTGTGTATGTATGTCGGTATGTATGAAGCAATTATAGTTCATGTCTAATCATGATTGATAATGTTAAATCGACACGGTGTTATAAATGGTCCGTCCCATTAATAACGCTGCAATCATTGTAATCATAATTCATCTGAAATCTGACACAATGTATATCAAAACATACGTAGATACATACACACATCAACCAATTAGAATATATTAAATTCATGTAATAGTTATGTATATAAAGTAACCCATTCTCAACTCTCTGCTCTCTACTCTCTACTCTCTACTGTTGTATGTACTTGCAGATGGATA
>JAGJTL010000176.1:998490-1021298 GCA_022063505.1 Calosoma granatense | reverse complement strand
ATGCAATGAAGGCATAAGTAAATGCACATTGTAACAATGAATAGGTGTATAGTTTCTGTATTGTATAACAATTACATATAATGTATTATAATATTAACGTAATCAGTATTTTAAAGGAATGTCTGTTCGACAACATGGATGAATGTAACTAATAGTAATGACTTCAAGTCACATTAATTTGATTTATGCAAAAACAATTATGTACAATGCTTTAATTGTTAGCTTAGCTAGTACATGAGAACAGTTGCTCAAAATGGAAGACTCTGCTTCACGCAAAGTCCATTGAGCTTTGACCGTATTGGACAAGAATCACTGTGCGGGTGTCTGCCTCAGTGGTGTGTGAGGTCCTAGACGAAACAAATCTTACATAAACATACACCAATCATCATAAATATAGCAACGTTATCATCAGCCAGTGAATAGTCAATTAATGTATGTAATACATGTGACACTGAACATGAACAAGCATACAGGGAACATTATTTTTGGAAATAATTAGCATTACTGTATGTATGTATGTATGTATGTATGTTACTAATAATCTGTGAATAGTCTATACAATTTGGTATATTGCTAATACACGCAGACATAAGTACCTATGTATGTACAGTTCTAATATCTGAACCATATACATATACTACTGTTGCTTACTAACTACCAGCTACACAAACACACAGCGTAAATTATAACAATACTGTATGATGACACTGAAACATAAGAAAAACATAGATCTTGTCAGCCAGCAACACCGAAGTGTGTTATTAGCTGTACGTATATAAATAATAAGCCACATTCATGTTAGTGGTGGCATTAAACTGCACTGGTATTCAGTACTACATATAATAACTATTAGAAATGATTGAAATAATCCACTAACAATATATGTATATACGAGTAACAATATATAAATACATGTATGTACGTAGTAGTGTTAATACTGCTTAGTTTCAATACAGACAACAATGATATTCGTACTAATGATTAACATCCAATACGACTAGCGTAATAATATAATATGTATAACTTTACACAACAGTCAGTAGAATGTCAATATTCTCGTTTCATAATTATTATAACAATTCATTCACACCAAAAGAGAGAGAGAGAGAGAATACAAGTAAAAGCTAGAACAGCCAATGATTAACTCCTTCGGGTCATGATATGTATACAACAATTAAGGCCGTATTATTTCAATATATATATGATGTATGTATATATTTGGTAATGGTTGTTACGTTTTATGTAGAACTGTGAGTGAAAAGTACACTGTTCATCATCATATACTTGCAATATCTACATAGTAATATCTATATGCAAATTTAAACTAAAGCTCGTTTACTCGTATTCAGCAGTCTAAACTGATAAAGTCTCTTCAATTTTCTCAACAACAGTATAGCAAATAATTAACAGTCATAGAATTATAGTTTGAACATTATTCAATTCAATTTAACTAATAAATAAATGTTTTACATACATATAACGTAATAACAAAGCTCTTAGAGTGTACTGCAACCAAATGTACGCAAGTGGCATGCGGGTTACATACATTCCAGGCGCATTACTTGACTATATCGTAGCCTAATAACGGATCAAGTAACCGATAGCTGATAATGTGGGAAAATAGATGTTTTCTTAAAAATAAATTATTTCCAATCTTTTTCTCTAATTTGATATCTTTGTTTCCTGAGTGCCATTTCGACAACTGCAGTCCTCGGTTATGTATGTATATAGTGTTATACAGTGTTACGGGTGGGACATGGTTAATATCAGCAGCACCTGCATATGTGAGATGACAATGAATCATTAATTATTAAAGTGTTGTTAGAGGTGACTGAGTACAGGCGCTGGCTACTTGACTTTAATACGAGTGAGGAGTGCATGCATCGAGTTCAGACTCTCCTCCAGTGACTGTGTGAACCGTGACACACTGGTCAGTGCAGACGAGTGGAATGCGGACAGACAAAACACTATCGAGTCCTTCTTCGGGTTGTATGATGCCCCGTAACCATCGGGCACCACCGCCCCATAACCCATGAAACAGTCACCGGTAGTAGCAACCTACAAACATATTACATGAATGAATGAACTTACAGGAATTGTACATACATGTTATGTTATGTTTTGCTTACTTGGCTAGTTGTGAGTAAGAATGTGTTAGCGATACGATAACTTTCATCTGTGAACAACGCTGGCAGCGGGTGTGCTGCTGTGGGTGCAGTGTCTTTGGCAGCTTCCCGTAGACCCAGCAGATGAATGTCGATACCTTGCCCGAGGATGTTCTCAATCATAATTTCTGTCTGCTTCGCCACAGCCGCTTGGAACAGTTCGTACTTTTGTTGGTCCTGCACACGTTCCGACAATTAACTATTGCTGCTACGCACAATCCTATACATATACAATAAGAACATGCATCATATACCCGTATTTATGCGAGAGACATGAGAGTAAAGTTTGAATAATATCTGTGAGTGATTACAAGGCTACTCTACTAATAGCGTATAGCGAAGGGCGAGTCAGGGACCTGTATATAAGTGGAAGCAGATTTAGATTAACCGTGTGTACATCGCTAACTGTTACTGCGTGCCAAGGCTCAGTGTGTGTCTGATTTCCAATTGGTCTGTGACATACAGTGTGTAGGTTGAAGGTGACCTTTTTGCCAGTGTTCAGTAGTTCATCTTCACTGCCGCCGTCCATCTCTGACTGGAGGCCCGCCGGCTCTGCTTGGCACATCACCGTCGCCCAGTCGAGCGCCTCGACGCTCACCGACCGGATACAGTCGACTCGGCCCAGTCGGAAGCGACGAGTGGAAGCGCTCTCGTACGTGGTGACCAGATGTCCGTACATCCGGTAACAGGCGAGCTGTAGCGCCAGCTGGATGAACACGTCTGGACTCACACTGCACGACTTGATAAACTCCTTCCCGTAGCCAGTGAATCGGTACACTTGGAAGTCCATATCCGCTATCAGTCTGCGTCAAGTATTATTACACATATATACATGTACATGTATGGTACGGGTAACGCACTTGTCTACAATCTTAGCCGCTTCCTGGATGTGTTTAAAGTTGGTGGCGTCCAGTGTCCACTCTAGACGTTCCGGGGGCGGCAGATGACTGGTGGCTATAGGCACAGTGGACGAGGGTGGTAGCTGGTCCACATGTTTTAATAATCGTTCCATTAGCTGCACGACGGCTACACCCTCGGCGGGTGAATGTTCGTAGCATAGGCCGCACGTTCCATCATTACAGATGACAATCTGTATTGTCTTGTCGAACCAACGGTTAGCTGTATTCACAGAACTACCACCGCCGTGGATCATTTGTAGTGCCATGTTAGTTTCGTCTCGCTGGCCGGCGGTGTGTCCACGTCCGCCACGTTGTAATCGACAGTTGAAACTGGTCGGCAGCGGTTCATCCAGACACACAACCAGCAGTGCCCGTTCAATCAGATCGATATTACGTTTGTTGTGATCATCTGTGACATCACGAGTCGTTACTTAATTATTTGTGGATGCAGGTTTGTGTTCATTTACCATAAGCTAGTGCTTCTCTGGCCTCGGCCCAGTGATGTCTCTGGGAAGCTGTGAGTAATCCAACGGGCGGTGGACTGGCCAGACATGGAGCGTCGTCCAGGATGTGCATCAGTTGTGCGCACAGTTCGTCTTCATTCAGTCTGCCTCTGTCGGCTGCTTTCACTGGTACGCAGTATAACTATAATATACATACAGATGTACAGGTACACATACAGTCAGTCAGTTATTTACTGTTCTACACTCACCTGATTCCTGCACGCTACAATCACATGTTCCGAGTTCTGGCCGGCGGGTGTTGTATAGAGTGTGTCGTATGGTTTACCAGGTATGCGACATGAAGTCAATAGCCTGTAGTACTGGCTCATACACAACGGTTGGCCTTTTTCACGTGACGTGGCGCGTTCCAGAGGTAGACCTCGCCTGTACATGGTGTTAACCATCAGAAACCAGCTATACACACAAACACACAAGCAATAAAGCATCGGTCACCTGTCCAGAATCTCCTTGTAGTCTAGTGCTCCGTCCAGCATACGAGCAGCGAATCTGGCCACATCCAGCACTGTGGTGAATCTACGTGGTGGAAATACCATGCCGGGATTCGAACCGACGGGCAGTGGTAGTGCACAGGCTAGGTACATGTCGTTCAACCAGTATTCATATGCCTGTCATATTTGGCAAGACAAGGTTTCTATTATTAGTCTTGAAACGTATTAAAATATTGTCATGTGCCACATTCACACAATAATATAAATGTATACCGTACATACATACATACATACAGATAGATAGACATACAGGTATGTAAGGTACGTGTTTCTAATGTGATAGCTCGTTCGCTTGCTCGAGTCTTCTGCTCCCCTCACTCCCTAGGCGATACACAAATCCAATTATAATTTTTAATCCCCCGCGGGGGGTTACTGTATCTGCAGTGTGGTCCAATGTTTGCTCTCGTCTCGCCCTAAAGGGATGAACACAGCGCATCGCCTGTAGACTAACTGTTCCATAGCTCACTCACTCCCTACAGCACCTACATGTACATATACAGATGCACTGGGCATACTGGCAGTACAATCCGTATAACCGTAGAGGTCTAGGGTGCTACGGGGGCCATACCTTGCCTGTATGTGTACCTAACTAGCCAAAGAGCACGGCACAGTGCAGAGCGACGTAGTTGCGAGGGAGTGGAAAATACTACATTTACTTTCCGAATCGGTGATCAAACAATTTTCATAGTTAACAAGATCAGTGTGGGGGCACCCTACCGTCACGTACCACTGCACTGACAAACACACACACACACACACACAAAGTAGCACACGAATGCATTCATTCACAGAGGACAGAGAACACTTTCACTTTATAAACATATTTAATTTGCTAATAATTGCACTGGACTACTTACCCAATTATCCATCTTCTGTTGTCGGTCAAGCAAGTAGAGTTGTAACTTGGGTCCCAGTCCTCCTGTGCCGGCAAACTTGTCAACAATCTGTCTTAGTCTTTCATGCTGCACGTCAGTCAGGACCGGCTTCATGGTGTCCAGGTAGCGGTTCATGGTGTGTTCCAGAGCTGGTACTGGAAGTTTGGGCAGCTCAGGCTCCTAGGAAGGCATTCTATAATAGCAGCAGCGGTAGCAATCAGCAGTGTGTGTGTGTGTGTGTTATTACCGTGACTCGATGCGTGAATGCACGGCTGCCACGACCGCCCTTCGTTCAGTTAACAACACGTGAATCATTGAAAAAACATAGAGGGTTCGCGCCAATTAGCGAATAGTACTAACGAGAAACAAACACGTCAGACCTCGTACATTATTAACCAACAATAATTTACAGCTGACAGAATACTTTCTACATATTATTCTTCAAAGTCTCTGGTGCCGAATGATCAAGAAGTTTGGTCTAGCGTTGATTTCATAATGTTTACTAGAATGATCTATAATAATTATATTCTCATACTATAGATTACTAACACATGTACATACAAACATATTGCAATTTGATGAGTGCAATACGACGTATGTGTCTGATTTGTCATTGCTTTGTATTTTAATTGATAAGTAATCCTGCAGGGAGCCGGGCCGCGAGACTCGATGACAATATTGCGTTCGACAAGGTTCGTTAAAACAACATCAATTTAGTTTTCAAGCCGGTGCACACGACCAAGTGGAGCACTTGCCTACCAATAGTCGCTCATGTGTGCGTACTTGTACACGGCATGTTGCGTGCCGCACGAATATCACTTATATGTGTACGTGCGTGCGTATATGTCTTTCTATAAGCGCATGACGGGGACGGGCAGAGGTACACGGTGTGCTCGTTATATTCTATAGTAAATCTTTACAACAATATTCAGACTGAGGAAATATAAAAGTGTTACCCAGCAATGACACACAGTAATTAGCTAACTTGTTCAGTTCAGTTCGTTCCATGTGACTTGCATAGTAAAGTTACAGTTGTTCAGCAGAAAAGTACAGAGTTTATTAGTCTATCACGGTTTACCTATATTTGAAAACTTCTGCGCGAATATAGCCGAAATCAATAAGAGAGATAGAGTGATGATAGAGGGAGAGAAGGAGACTGGAGATGGCTAGTGTACCGACAGAGTTAGAGTTAGGTACATACAAGTGATAGCGCCGCACTCGGCTACGTACTTTTGCCCTGTGTACACGTAATGCTGGTCCGGTTATGTCCGACACTTGGCGCTGTTCCGGAGTAGTCCGGAGCCGTCGACAGCCGCACCCGGAGCACACAGCATGCCCGTAGCCACGTTGTTTCGTCACATGCACCAGCCTAGACCGTACCACATCCACACCCATATTTAGTTTATTAACAATCTCCTTCAGTTGTAATCGGACCAGCGGTCGCGTGTACTTCTTCCAGTACTACCTGTACTGCACATATATTGATCCGGCCGAACATCTCTCGCAAGGTGTTTCGCAACATTGCCACCGGAGCGCTGTACCCCGAGCACGACACGCACCCCATCTAGTTTCATCCGGCACGGCGTGTTATACAGTTTCATTCAAAACAAATTATGGCCACGCGGAATGTATTGCTGTATTGGAAGATGATGTACTTTTTCCTGGCAGATTTTATAATTTCAATCCTACATTATCATTGTTATTATTACAAGTTTTGCCAAGAATTCTGTTTAGTTTGTATTGATCACGATTTAAATTAAAATTATTGACGATGGGGCGTATTATTGAAATGAGTTATGTTTGCAGTAGTGTGTGTGAAGAATATTTTTATATGTGTATATAGAGTGGGTGAAATTCAATACAGATAATGGTATCTAGATAAACAAGCGAGGCACTGTTATTGTAGCCGTGTCTGGTATATGTATTATGTGAACATGGCTAGCAGAATGCTGATGGTACTTTGCGGTGTAACGTCATGTTTGTGTTTGGGGGGATGGTATTGTGGGCTGGGGATCGCGTGGGATCTTGTACAGGTGTCGGTGGTGTTGATGACACCCCGAGGTTACACGGGTAGGTACAGCCCGATATAATATAACAAGCCTGTCCCTACCCTCAGGTTCCCGTGTTATATTTGAAAATATACAGCCGGCAGATCAATAACTGTTTATTAACTAATAAAATAGAGAAACTATTGATAAATGATCTAGAATCAACTGAGACACAATGCTGGATCCGTGTGTAGAGAAACAGGGAGTATACTGAATGGTATGGGCATACCTGTGAGGCGGTACACACACATACACCTGGTGAGCGACTACGATCAATACGTACAACAACTCTGACACGTAGTCCAGAATCACTTTGAGGTATACAGCTGCCAGTAATCATATATGTGCATACATGTGTGCATTGTTACCTCGTTAAATACAATGAATCAGCCGATGAAGAGACATCATCAATATTAATTACAACTGTGCTGCCTATAGATAGATATATAGATGAATGCACGAATCACACCCTACCATACATGGTGTACTCGTATAGATATCAGGAAACGGTCTGAAATATCACATTTGTACTTGCTACCGAAACTAGGTTGCACGTCCACACCAGCTGAAAGGTTTGGAATGTTTTTATTTTAACGGAAAACATTTCAGAACGTCAGTTAAAACAGAGGCCGAATGGAATCGTAATGGAGAGATGTGATATGAAAACATTACGCGGTGGTAAGCAAAAATGTAGCGACAGAAGTGAAGCCAGAGGGATGATGAATTGTGAGGATGGGAGGGTGTATCACGCGTCGTGTTATCATATCATTTAGAGAAGGGAGCGGCCTGCTGTGACGTCAGCGCGTCCCGCGGGATATAAGATATGTAGATGGCAAAACAGTGTTCCATTCGTCTACGCATTACAGGAACATGATGCCATAATCGTATGTACCGACACATTCGTAACAGCAAGTTTTACTTGTACAGAAATATGGATGAATCTACAGAAACAGTATCCACGTACAGATATTAGATAATACGAGTATAATACAAATATGAAAATAATAAAAGTTAAAGTGTCTGTCTGTCTGTCTATCTGTTCACATGTGCACTGAATATGTACATTTATGTAAAATCGAATATTCCCCATACTACATATAACGTGCTGCTGTCTTGACTCCGTATCTGCCAAATTCCTGCATTATTCCCAACCGTACGAGATTCCCAAATAACTTAGTTTACTTGCTGTCAAATGTTCTATTCTTTGCGAATCTCGCGGAGCTAATAAATTGAATTTTCACTTTAGTTTCGTTGAAACTGAGCCAGCGCAACGGTCGCTGTCCGGTGTCTAGCATAGTATATTCATGGTGGAATTATAGTATGTCCATGTCGTGTATAGTTGCGGGGCGGGGAGTGAATATGAATTATAATACTTATTGTACTTAGTACAGTGCGTGCAGTAGTGTAGTGAAGTGGTCGCTTGGTACCTTGACGAATGTGATAGTGTACCGTATCGGATCGATGTTGTATGGTGGAGGCGCCCTTGGCACGGCTAATAGAGGGTGGCAGACACCCTCGCCCACTGACACGTGTACACATTACAACGTACAACACTCGTATACGCGCATCACGCGTATCTGATCGGATAGAACAGAACTAACGAACACGATGAAAGTCGTGCGGCACCAATTAAAACTAGCTAGGCTCGTTGCACGATTCTTCCACTAATATTAACATTCTGCTGCACTGTGATTTCCACAATACGTTCCTCTAGTTTTACATACAAACTTGCTACTAAATAAGCATGTGTGTGTGTGTACATATTCCATTAGAACGAACGAAGGTTAGTGTCCATTGCTGAACAATAATTGCTGTTACTAATTTTCCTCTCATACACTTCTCTACTGTGCTCTGTTTCAAGCCGGCAATTGACAAGAAAAAAGAATCGGCTGAACAAAAGGAACGGATGTAAATTGCAGTAAAATATCCGCGATAAGGAAGTTATTCCGGAGTATGGTCCGGGTACCGGATGAACTAGAATTGCTGGAGGCGGGTGAGATGGCGACAGGGAATACGAGAGAGAGAGATATAGGGAGGTGGTGGTGATGTTAGATAAAGCACAGTGTCTTCTCATATATATACGAATGTGTGTGTGTGTAGTGTGACGTGGAAACAATGGAGGGTGTTGTGGCACACCGACAGAGGGTGCGAGATGGGTTAGGCAATTGTAGCCACGCGATTCAAGTACATAGCTGGTATTATAACTAGCAAGTGTACAGGCCAGCATATATATATACAACATAACCAGTACATTGACGTGTGCACAGTGCTGGTACTGTTAGGATGGCTCCCTAGACACCTTACAGTCCGCATGCCACCCTCTAGCTCTAGGCCCCCGGGTTAATAAAGTCACTGCTAGCGAGCTGCAGGGCGACTCTGTGTATGATTTACGCATTGGATAATACCACTGCACGTTCTGCTGATATTTGAAAGCATTTATTTGATTCTTTCGCTCATAACACTGTACGTACGAGTGGAGCTTTTATTAACCGAGCTGCACACACGGGGAAGGCAATAGTTGTTGTATAATGAAGCCAGTTTAGTACACTTACTGTGTCTTGGTCGGCTGTGGATGTATCCTTGGTATAAGCAATCGTCGCGCCCGACAGCCACTTTTTCGGTAACGACAGAATCGACTCCTTCCATCCTGTAACAGAAAACACACTCGCTCAGATTCTGGGTACAATCTCATTACCAGACTAACTAGTTAATGCGGTGTGGTCGGCGCATGTAAATGTAATGAATTACTTTCTAATAATGTTGTTGTCGGTAATGAAGCAGCCATTTAACTAATGTCGCACCCTCGCACCAGCGGCATGGGGGATTGATTTAATTGCTGTTAAGTGTCGTGCCCGCTTTTGATTTATCGCCCTGTAATACCCGCTCGTACATAAATATATATATATATACATCAGCTACTGCTGGTAGTGTTTACTTTGTTGCCCTTACCTAATCCCTTTATCTGTGACTGTATCGTCCCACTAGTACTCCTAACCCCCTGTATGTGTGTTAGCTGTGTGGACGGTATGTGCGAACTTTAAAGCTTTTGACATTTGAACGGACGTACCACCATTGCAAAGGTCGGCATGTTATATTCCTTTTCATGTCTGACTTAAAGCTGACGTGCTGTTATACAATAACTCTGTGTAGTCTGAGAAAAAATTTACAATTTCCTTTCCAATCTGCGGAGAAGTTTATCAATATATAGAATGACATTTTTCCTGTAGTTTTCTGTTCAGGTGTACAACCGATGTGGTGGTGGTGGTGGCAGGCTATGCGTCGCTCGATCGCTGATGATTATCTGCCAAGTTGTTTTTCGTCTGCACCGTCCGTGTACGCCCGTTTTGTGTCAAATCCACCCTCGACAGTTTCCTTTTTCCTTTGTCCCACCTATGCACATGTGTGTGTGTGTGTGTGTGCGTCATGAAGTTTAGTGTCGAACTTTTTACCCACGGGATTTACCTTTAGTTGCAAAACGTGAGACGCGCACAAATAAAAACGTACGTGTTTGTGAGTGAACGTGCCAGCCTGCCAGCCAGTCAGTCGTCCCCTGTATTCATGAAGATTTTCTTGTTGCAAGAACATTCAACAGTGCACAGGTATAGGTTTTCAAATGATCGACTACTGTAGTTGTATCTTAGTTTTAATTTGATTTTTAAAGATTAATGTACACAAGCTACAATACCTATATATGTATATTTCTAGTATACATTTCTGTTAATCGCTGTATGGATTACCGGTGGTGCGTTTCATATTTTCATGGTTGTCACGAATGTAATGCGAAACGTTTCTCTTTCTGAGCCGGGTTATTTATGTCGTATAATGGCTAAGAGTGCTCGCTCGCTTACTGACTCGTTGTTTAGGATAAAACCTCCTCAGCGTGGCTGTGTCGCTTTCTGCCTGGTCCCCAGGGGCTTCTCCCCAACCGTAGCGCACGTACTCTCGCTCCAGGCAGCAGTCACAGACAGTGCCGGATATCAAACCTGCAGCTTATACAGGACCAGCGGCGAGGGTGTAGGGGGATGTAGAATGTCATTCTTTTTTCCACACGCGGATGCACGCCAAGTGCTCTTCTTGTACCATTTTTAAGAATCAAATTACTATTTTCTTTTTATTCGAGAAAAGAAAGCAGCGCCAGCAGCAGCAGGTACTGAGTGCCGGGAGAAATACGAGCCAAGAAAAGCTCTTTATGTTTGTGTACATAAGCGGCAAGATTATTATATCTTACAGACAAATAGCAAATGTAAAGTGCACTTTGCAAATACGGACAAATAAACGGTCAGTAGATATTTTATCTACTATAACTAGCAGCCATGTCAGCAGTATATAGTACAGCATATATGTACGTATGTACGAGGAATCCTGATCTTGATTAGATCGTGAGACACTGCAGGCTTGGGTGAAAAGGCAGGAGCATTGTGTAGGAGATTTAGGGAATCCTTAAAAGTCACATCTCCGATAGAAAGGCCGGAATTGAACCGGCAGAGACGCGGTAATCTGTTGGAGGCTGTCGGCAATTTGGTAACACGTTCCTTACAAAGCTTACCATCGATCAACCAAGTAACGGCCACTCACACACACTCACACAGACAGACAGAATCTTGTATACTCCGTTCTTACAAATCTACAAGTAACTTCCTTTTTCGAGGCTGGTGAAAAATGGCTACGAATTTAAATGTTAAACGAATTTTATCTGAGCACATCTGTTGCCACATTTGTGTCGCTGGATTTTCCTTGATTTGTTGCATAAGAGAAAGTGAAGAATATGGATCTAATACTGACAACAATATTTTATGAAGATCTTTCTATCTTGTGTGTGTGTGTGTGTGTGTACTGACTGATGCTACAGTGCTAGTATTGCTGCTGCTGGTGGTGCTGTAGAACAAAGTATTGAATCTGTTCGCTGTCACATCCATCAGTGTCGGTATCGTATCGTTCGACACTATCTGTGTCGGGGATTACAGCGGCCGCGTGCTAATCTTGTCGGATCTAGTTGGCTACGGGTGTTTCACCGCAGCCAGCATCCCTCTCTCCACACAAGCATCCTCCCCTTCCACCACCAGAGGTAGCAGTGCTCGCCTACACACACACACACACGTGTATGCATATATGTAACAGGCGCCCCATCTCCCAAAGGATTTGCCAGGTCTGATCTATATGTAAATATTGATTTTACAATTAAAACTGGTGACATTTCTGTTTGATGTTCATGATAAGGGCATGTATATCGTCTTTAAGAATTAGCAGTTGATACGTGTGTGTATGTGTGTACTGAATAAGTTCTCTAGCACTGGCCATGTCGAGCAAGTGATGTATCGCTGTGGATATAAATGTTGATTGTGTGCGTGAACGTGAAGACGTAACGAGCGTCTGGCCCCCGGGCTGGTCTCACTAGAGTCGTAAACTTGGTGGAGCAATCTAAACACGAACCATTCCACCAGGCATTCACTCCTCCCTCACATCGTCTCGTCCAGATCTACCTCACGCCACCGCCACACTGGAACACATATTTCATTGCCGCCAACACTGGGCGCCTCCACCATCTGTCGTCGGTGATATTTTCTAGATATTTCACGCGACATTTATTGCATCTTGTAAATATCCCACATCACATCTTACACCTATATCATATTCATAATCCACAATGGTACGTGTGACATGAGTAAATGTGTAAGAAATATATATATATTTATTTATATGATATGCATAGATGTACATATGTTTTGCCAGCAGTGAATGTTATACATACTACAGGATTAGTGAATGAATTGTTTCATATCTACGTATGTATAATTTGTAGCTGGAAAGTTTCAAATGAGAGAAATAAATGTTGTTCGCACAGATAGCAGTCTCACCAAATGAATTTCGTTTACAAAGTTCCTCCCGGAGTCGTTCATTTAATAGCGGGTTAGAAGTACGCCCTGCGGACAGGCTTAGCCAACCATATTCAGAAACTTTAAATTCAACCATAACTGCGCAGATCCACAGTTCAACAACTACCTACGCCACTAGTCTGAACACGCTCTAGTTACTTTATAATAAACTGCCAATCAGTATGTAATTACCGCGGATATATTTGAAAATATAGTAGTAATTTGTAAGTTGTAGCTAGAACGAATATGGTAAAAATCACTTGGTACATGCTAACTTCGGTAATAAAGTTAATCAGTAAGATTACCCGTGGGATTAATTCATCTTTCAGACATTGTCTTGTCTTCATTAGCTTGTAAATGAATGAGGAATTCAATTAGTACGCCCATGTTAAACTGACTCGATCAATCATATTTGGTTGGTAACATTAGTGTACAATGGAAATTGTATATTTTCTCAATTGGAATGTAAGGTAATATCTTTCTTTGATATACATATTGTATACCTATCCAGTGTTTGGCATAAAGGTACATATTGTGTTACAGTTATATTTGAATGATGATTTTCGATAGTACTATGCATATATACGTGTATATGACACATATAGGTTATAATATCACATGTATGATTGTTCCGTAAACAGTGTCCGGATGCAACTCCGTTGCGGATATGGTGCAGAGTGAATGCCCCCCGCGTACATGAATATTAATGACCCGGCGATGCTGGTGTCTAATGCCGTCACCCAACAATAGGGTGAACTTTATCATTAAGCCCTGCCCCCGCTGTATATTTCTGTAGGTCCCCAAAGCGGCGGGATATATTTATATTAACTTTTACTACCGCTGCTACACACATATTGCTGCATTATGAATCCACCGTCGTTCTCTTTCACAACTGTAACTTAATATTCACTGAGGAAGCAGGCTTAGCAGAACCAGTGCAAACAAAATAATGTACATCCAGTGTCAAATATAAATTGACTCTACTCACATACTCACGAGTATAGCATATCATCATTACTGAATAGTTGTGAATAGTCGTTGCGTATTTGACGAAGTGTCTGTGACGGTGTGCACCCGTCATCATCAATATCCTCGTCATAACTTCCGGTTGAGCGAATGCCGAGGGCCGCCGGAGAACACTGGTGTACCAACGCACCGTTCAGCCGCGGACGCGTGTCGAGTCAATTGGTCGTGATAGGCGTCCGGCCGGATGTGCCAGGTCTGGCCTCAGCCATGCACAACATGTATGCTACATTATTATACCGCACAACACACAGTAATGAATGTACACGGTGTATATAGAGATAGAGGTAGACTTAAGTGAAATATAGAATAATATTATTACAGTTGAATCTATAACACAGAACATATGTATGTTTGACAGAAAGTGAATATACCTACAAACAAACAAGTCCGGCACTGGTTGCTAGAGAACACAAGCTCGCGGTCGGCAGGATCAACCATGGTAGATATTGGCTTTGTTAACCAGCCCTCACTACAATCCCTACTGGAACGTAACAAGCTGAAAGGAATACACAAGCCTACCGCCACCATCCTCGTCATCATCCCCTGTACGTATTCACCCCCTGCACTTCTTTATTCCACGCCACATAGTCCCACCTTTGTTATTTGCATTGTTTTACATATGTCGGATCTTTTATTGAGCAATCATTGCCAACAGTTCAGCTTGTTAAAGTAGACAATTTAAATTCTACATAGTTGTTAGTAAAATAGTGTTCTCGTAGTATGTTGACTGATGTGAGTTGGTTTATCTTTACTAACATTATCGTGCGTACAAGAGATTCTTCAGACTAATATTCAGGAAATATATTTACTTAACTGAATGCAAGTGTTCCCATTTCTCCGGATGAAATTATAAAAATACATTAAGACTGACGCTGTAGTAATTTGTTCCACGGTGTGCACTGTTCAATAGAATCTCATCATGAGGTTCATGGTCGGACATTTTTTCTATAACAGAAACACGTTTCAGTCGGTAATGGCTGGCACTGTGCTTGTGTACCAATTTATCTTTCCATCAGGCAAGAAAAAAAATCCTATTGACACTTTCAATTTAGCCAAGTGAGCCTTTGAATGGCCACGCGGGCCGTAGAGAAATTGCTTGCGTTGCTATTCTTGTACGTCCGGAGGAGATTTCTCCTTTGATCCGGCTAGAAGTAAATCGTACCCAAGCGAACGAGCGAACTCTGCAAGTCAATTGCACTAACAGACATATGTATGTATGTATGCCAAGCATCTATATATGAATCAATGTAATATTTCACATGATGTAATTATAATTAATAGTTCTTGTATTGGTCTGGTGCAGATGTACCGTTGACAAATGGAATAAATGCTACTACATATTTGTACGTGAAATATTGAATGACGATGATGATGATGATAAAGAGAGATAAGCGCATGTTTATCGATTATTGCCGGTGGAGCGTAGCATGTGGGTCAGTTCTGGGTGGGACGGCCCCATCTGTCGTTTTCACGAGTCACGCAGTCCTGGGGGATTTAACCCCGGCTCTGGCCAATGTTTGTGTTGAGTTCTACGTTGTTTGCTCACAGCACGAAAAGAACACATAGCCAACCGCACCAAGAATACGAACAAATAATCGTTGAGCTGCTTCACTCGTCAACGTGTATACTAGAGCAGCAGAGAAGTAGCTCTCTCTCTGTCTCTCTCTGTCTCTCTGTGTGTGTGTTTATTATTTGTACATGTCTACGCCAGAAGCTGATATAATTGAATATAAACTCATTTCATTGACATACGAGCAGGTATGTTTGACCAGAGCGTAGAGAGTGACTGACAAAGCTAAGATAAATTACACAGGTATTTATGACAATAGATTAGAAGAAACTGTTTCTTGTGGCTGGAGGAAAGGAAACCACGAAAGCCATTAAGAGCACTAGAAGATCACACCGATAGAACACGGTGAGGAGTCAGGGGCACTAGTAGAGATGTATAAAAACGGGTCCAAGTGCAGTAAGGAATAAAGGATAATGACGAGTTACTTAATTTGGTCGGTGTTGTAAAGCTCCCCCTTCATCGCTGGCATTTATTACTTCCTGGCACGTTCGTGTGTAATCCCGAGTCCAGCTAAAACCGTTACCGTTACCGACATTTCCCCCATCTAACACATACACATACACATATACAGTACAGTACAGTACAGTCGTCTCCCTTCCAGATCCGCCCTCTGCCAACACAGCCACCCTCACTTACCTACCTGTTAAAGTAGAACTCTTATTCACATCGCCATCGCCATCGCCATAGCACATTCATACTGCAACATACTTGCACTTTCCACCCACGTTTCAATATATAAATGCGCACTACCTAACTTTGTAAATATAGATTACTAACATTGTATTATAAAAGTCGCAACTGTTAATGACAATATTGCATGCTGATCATACGTGATGCAATTCAAATCAAGTAGTATAAGTATAAGAGATATTTATATTTGCAAATGAACAGTTCTTCAAATATCTAGTTGAAAATGGTTTTGTACAATACATACGACATACGACATGTATGTAGAGGTATGTTCATTATGATGGTAGGCATCTGTTTGTTGTTAAGTGCAAAGTGTATAGGCGGACGTGGTACAAATTTACGACTATAGTTTGGGAGATGTTTCACAATAAACCCGGGCAATGTTTCGGAACGGCCCGGCACATCTGCGTTACGTGTGGTGTGTACTTCGCGTGCTATTTGCGTTTTTACTTGGCAGTGTAATTTATATATCACTGTCAGAATGGAATGTAAGATGAGAACTGTGATAGCATAACACTCATTCAAACTAGCATTTTATATATATATGCATACTCTCATTTCTTCTTTAGAAACCAAATCTAATAACTATAAAGAGCATTGCGAGTTTAATATCTATATAAAAGTGGTCACGAGGAAAACTCATTAGTTAATGTAGAGAAATTGACGGAATCGAGGTAAAGTTTAGGTTTCGAGTAGTAGGCGGTACAAGTTCGCGGGATCTACATATAGATTTGTGAGAGTAACTTTTCACTTTGATAATGAATTTTCTTTGAACATCACATCCGGATAGGATAGGATATACAAAACTATTCTAAACTATTGTATAATATAATTTTGAATCAAGTAATTTAGAACGAAAATCTTATGATGAATTTCACAGTGTTGGATTTGTAAGAAGTTGCAACACTTGAACATTCGGATGAACGAACACACAGTGGTGGCGTGCTCGATTATAACGAGATAAAAACACTCGACATGCAGCGGGTAGGGTGGTGTGGTGGTTGGCGAGTAAGTAATGATCACGAACTAGGTCGTAGAGTTCTCGGCCGACCAGCCCTTACCGACCATTATCAGATTGTAATTAAAATATAGCGAGTGAACCTGGTGTGCTCGTGTAATTGGCTAATTCTGTCCCGGCCTCATTGTATCTGCTTTGTATAACAGAGGGCAACCGCATGGCAAATTCACCTCTCCCCCTACGTAACGTTCGTTAGTGTACGCACACCCCTCACAATACTCACTCACCCATCCATCCATCCATACTACTCGGTACACTTGTATATACGTCTGTCTCACTTCTATTCCTGCACACCAGTTCGACCCTTGAATTATCCTAATTGCAGGAGTGACGGTGTACGGTACACGGAGAGAGATCTGTAACTCGTTTTTCTTTGAACCGAATGCTTCTGTTCAGAACGAACGTTCGACAAACTCTCAAAGTGAAATAACTGTGTACCGTGTTAATGAATTAGTTTTGCTCATACACGCACAGAGAGAGAGAGAGAGAGAGAGAATACTGATTTCACACACACGCACACTTGTGAATGATAATGATTATTACTGTATGAATGAAAGGGTATTTGCTGAAAAATGAAACAGAAACGAATATTTTTAGATAACAATGATTAATTTAATGCATCCAATCAGATTCGATATGTTACACATAACAGCATATATTATACAGTTTATTAGTACAGAATTACTGACTGACTGATGAAAAGTCCCTTGAATAAACAACGAACGTAATTCGATAATAAATGAGTACATTCAACACTGTATGCATATATGTTTCAAGTGACTTTTCCAAGTATTTATTACGTACATCGAACAACTTTATTTATAAATGTAACAATGCATTTAAACAGCATCTAATTAATTAATCAATTATATATGTATGTATGTATGTTATCTTTGATTGAAAGGAAAGATATACATTGGGTAGATGGTTGGTTAGGTGAGTTGAAACACATCCTTTACAATTAAATGTAATGCACTGTAATTTAGAGAGTCATAGAATAGTCAGTACACTAGTCTATTATACGTATGTATATGTATTTATATATATGTAACAAGGTTCATTATTATTATTATATTAATGCAAATTCTCATCTACTTATTAACTAAATTGTCTTTTGCCATGTCATGAATGTTGCACACAAGAATCAAACGAGTGAATCATATATGAAACCTGAAATTAATGGAATATCTCATATCGAAATATTGAACTAACAAATATAATAACTATGCAACGTTATATGTATATTCTTTAGAAAAAATACAATTTGGAAACGTTCAACAGTTTGCGTACAACGTAAATATTTTTATTTTTACAATCAACAGAGCATAATAATAGAATAAGAGAAATGTTATGAAATAAAGTGTAAATTATTATTGCTAAACAAACATGTCTGTATCTGACGATAATAATATACATTACGAGTATATATATATACGCGTTTATATTTGTTAATTTCGCTAGGTACATATTTGTTGTTGATAATTTCGGAATAATGTTGAATTTAGTTGCTATACATAACACATGATTTACCTTAGACTAATGTATATATATGCGTATGTGAGATGGTAACACATTGTACGTACGTACACATTCACTTTTGGATTTCAAGGGAAAACAGTATGCAATACTCGATACGGTCAGTATTGAATATACGTAATTACAGAGATATACAGTGTATGTATGTATGTATGTATGTATGTATTTAGATGATTTTAGTTAATTTTTCACTAAGGCAGGGTCCGCATGCAAATGTTCCGAGTTGACAGGTGATTCACACGGGCATATATATAGGATCTTCTGTACAAAAGTCCTATGTAGTGTGAATTGTGTCAACTTGGCACGGCTGAGCAAATTTTCTGGCCTTCGAACGTATGTATACTAATCGAGAAATGAAGCACCAATTAAGAATCTACACAGAATTATGTATGTATATCATTCATCTGTCCACACATGTACAAACATCTATAGAAACGTTATTATTCTCTGTACAACACACTTGTGGTGTGAGTATCATTAAACATTTCACTGGTGGGTGAGATGGGACTCCGGGTTACATTTTCCAATCAAATCCAAACTGAACAGCAGCGACACACGGATGTGGCCAGTAGTAGTAGTTCAGTAGGTATTGTATGTATGTATGTAGGTGTGTCTGTCTGATTAGTAGATAGAGCAGTACGAGTAGTGTTCACTGTCATAAATAGTGAATGGGATATGTTTGTTTATTAGGAGATAAGGTTCTATCATGTCCACATACATACATGTTGTTGTTGTTGTTGTTGTTGTTATTAACTAATGTGTGAACGTACATGGAGATATGTTAGTAATATACACAAACAAACAACTGATTATGTATGTATGTATGCATATCTTATTCTATAGACAAATCCTTATATTCTATGAGCTTACTTAAGCGACCGAACTACGGCCTATCACGTCGTTAGGGTGAATCGATGATTCTGATATGTTCATTTACCTTGGTTGTTTCTTCTGATGAGAAATCTTTACTAAACTTTAACCTAATTAATTCTACTCAACTATCTACAATTCAAGAAATCATTCAGAACAGAAATATGCAATATCCTAACTACATAGATGTAGCTACTTGTATAAGTTAGCTGACTACTATAGCGTCCTCATCATCAGAATTCATTATTATTATAATTATATATCCTATGATGTAGCTAACTACATATCTAAATAGTTAGTAAGTACGAGTAGTTATTATTATTATTAACTCTTATATGTACAGAAAACAGAGTGTCGTTGACTAGAATCCACACTCGTCGACTATTTAATCTAATAATTGTAATCTAGGGAACATTCATTTAAATATACATATATCGTCACGCATTTATATATATATACATTATTGATACATCTAGTAACAGTTACTAGTGTTACTAGATAATCCTAGATATGTGTGTGTGTGTGTGTGTGCGTGAACAATTAACTGTGAAACATATACATACATAGTACACAGTGTATGTAGATGTGTAAGTAGTATATAATATACTATGTGTGTGTGTGTGTGAGTATAAGAAATAACACGTTGACACTATATTATACAGTATAGTACAACACGTAAGGCTATCAAGTTTAGAAACCCTGACGGAAGGGATTTCGACTGCCGGCCGCTGGAGCGACGGGTGCCGGTGCTTCCTGCCTCCGGAATGGATTCGCGTCCACCTCCTGTCTGGCTGGAGGCGGTGCACCCGGCTGTGCGGGCAACATACGTTGCCCTTGGGGCCGCTGGTATGGGTTTTGTTGTTGGTAGCCGCCGCCACCACCACCTTGGTTCTGATATCCTGACTGATTCTGATTGCCGCCCCCTTGATTCTGGTAACTATGCTGTTGGTTCTGGTTCTGCATGTCGGTGGTCTGGTTTTGATAACCCTGATACTGGTTACCGTAACCGTTCTGTTCGGTGCTGTCTATGTTCGTCTCCTGTACACCGCGGTTCTCTTGGAACTGGGAATATTCCAAGTGGTTCTTTACTTCTGCGTTTACGGGTTTCTGGTCTTGTAAAGTGTATGTCTGATATTCTTTGTCGGGCGGATCCGACATCAAGATGTTTGCTTCATTCTCAAACGGTTTGAAATCGTAGATATGTCGCAGATACATGAGCACGGGTGCGTACAGTAAATTAGAGAATGCAATGCCAACGTTGAGCGCCGTGAATCCTATTGCTTCGACAACACCACCGGCTATAATGGGTCCGATGGCATAAGCCACTGAATATGAGATATCGGCGATGGCGTAGATACTTCCGTAAACCGACACATAACGAACGTCGACTAGATATCCCAGTGTAGGTAGCAGAGCCGTGTCGATAAGCGCGATACCGAAACATATACCACAAATGGGAATCATTAATATTTTATACGAATTCGAGAACGGAATAATGAAACAGCACAGGCCCTCGAGTGCCAGACCGCCAGCGGCCATGAGCCACTGGTACTGTGGATATTTCCTTGCCATTTTAACGGTCAGTATAACGCCGAACACGTGTGGAAAGAATGCCGGCAGCCAGATCATGCCAATCTTCCAGTTGTCCGTTGTCAGATTATCCTCCATCCACAGGGAGATGGTCGGTTCTAGGAAGGCGAGCGCCACATTGGACATCATCAGTGCACCAGAACACACGGCAATGTACGGATCAATGAACAATCGCCAGATCGGAATACCTGGCGGCTTCTCACGCTGTGAATCTTTTATTTGCTCCTTCAGTGGTTTCATCACTAACAATAACATGAATCCGTCGGCTAATGAGACGAACGCGAGAATCAAGAACGGCACTTCCTTTCCGGCAAATTGGTACAGAGCACCACCGAACGGCGGTGCCACCAGACACCCGAAACTGATAAAAGCAAGCGCGATACCCAGAGCTTTGGAACGTTCATTCTCCTCGGTGAATCGATCAGCTATCATGGCCAGGCCCGAGGTGTCAGCAAATGCCGAGCCGACACCCTGCAGACTTCGTGCAAAGAACAACAGCCCGTAGCTGCGGCCGCACGCAAACACAGCAGTCGACAGGAACATAATCGTGAGGCCAATCATCATGGGAATGTCGTAGCCGATCTTGTCAATCAGCGCTCCACTGAACGGGTTCACCATCAGCTGAACAATGGCCTTGGAGGCGAACAGAATGCCGGTAGCTGAGTCCTGGCCGTGGTGAGACCGCTTTAATACAGTGCCTGGCGGCAGAGTAGTGTTACTAGGTATAATTGGCTCATCGACATACGCGCCGATATATCGCAGGTAATCGGGTATAATCGGCACGATCACCATGTACAGCATGTTGTCCAGGAGCAGTGCTATGGAGACGATGACGAGGATCAACTTGCGTTGAGCACTCGGCTCCTGTAGTTTCGCCCACACCACCTCCCTCAGCTCGCCGAACTCCATATTGATGATCGGTATGGTCGTCATGGCAGCTAGTTGCCAGCAGCACACGAACGGATTGTACGGTGGCGTGATGATGACGACTTGTGTCTAAATAACAACACCAATCTCTCTGTCTGTCTATCTCTTGAACTCTCCAATGTCCAATCACTCGTGGCTTTACTTCTAATTATCTAACCAGTTTGTGTAGATAGATGACGACAACATTTCCTTCTCTGTCTCGCTACTGTTACTTGTATGTGGTGCTATGTACATACATCGTCGTTCGTCTGTCGCTTGACTCTTGTTGTACTATATTCGGTTCCGGTTAGTTCCGGCGGCTGTGGTGGTGTTCAGGCGCGTGTGGGAACGAGCGCAGTGCCATCCCCGGCGGGGTGTGGAACAACGGGACAACCTTCAACACACAGACACAACAATGCATTAGTAACACGGCCGGTCCGTTACTTGAAGTACAAGTACACGCGCGCCAGTCAGGGGGAGAGTGAGATAGAACAGAGATATATGTATGTATGTATGTATGTATGTATGTATGTATGTAGAGATACATTATGTGAAATAGTAAAAGGTCACAGGGAACTTGGAAGGACACCACACTGCACTCGTTCCCATCCCGACACGCGCCATTATCATATGTATCAGAGTAGATTACTACTCTGAACTGGAGTAGTACATCATCATTAGCAAGCAATATAATATACAAACATATATATATATATATATAATTTAATAC
>JAGJTL010000176.1:969885-998466 GCA_022063505.1 Calosoma granatense | reverse complement strand
TAGGTACATGAATGGAGCATAGTTATAATGTGTCAGTATATAGTACATATCTTGGAATACTTCACTGTATGGTTATTCTTACACTGGCATGCTGTATAATGAAGTGATGTTTCCTGAAACAGTTGACATCTGTGTACGACGCATGTAATTAGTGCGCAAAAAACCAATTGCGCTTTGGTAACGAAGTTTCGAAAGTCTATTACAGATCACAGCTGGAGTTCGATGGATACACGACTTCTGCCAAAAACAGAACAGAAGAGAACAAACCGACAACATATACACAGACAGACAGACAGACAGACGTGTCCTGTCACGCCCTTCTGTCAAATGACTTGGAAACCGATAATAGTTACAGACTGGAAATATAACCGTACACAACGTCCTTCCCGCCGCAATAACGCATTACTTTTATGACTATTACACATACACACACACACACAACACACATGTGTAATAGTTGGGGTGTGGCGGGTGGTGAGATTGTATCGTATTACAATGAAACAACAACTGTATGATCGACAAAATTGATGTCTCCTGAGAAACATCAATGATGGGTCGTTTATGATGCTTTGCATATTGAATGCTATATACCTATATACAATTAAATTAATTAAGTAAATGTTTTTACGATATTTCTTATAGATATATTTTTCTCTGCATACAGTCTGGTCGCTTGCTGTATGTCTGTCGCGGAGTGTCACGCTCCCCTACACTTTTATGTATATATGTATGTGTGTGTGTGTGTGTGTACAGTGCAAACAACCCCATGAATAATTTAGAGCCTGTGAATTTCTCATGAGTCCACCAGCCGGTGTACTCGTTCAGGGTCGACTTCCTCCCCTACGTTCAACCATTAGCCATCACCCTGTTATATACCCAGGTATACAGCACAATCATATTCTACTCTGTTCTAACGTTCTGTTTCTTCTTCATGAAATCAATTAAAATATCCAACATGAATCAATATTCACTAATTCTAATCATCTCTCATTTTATTAAAAGTGAAACTAAAGTAATCAGAATTGTTTTCTTACACGTTGCATCCCTTATTTCTATAACCATACTGTGATACTTGTCTTTTTCTTGACATTTTCCACATTTATGAACTCAATGGTCTGGAAACATAATTTACCTTGCAAAAGGCAAGGAATAAATGAGCAAATAAAAGGAAAATGGAGACGTAGTAGGTAACCTTTAGTAAATTGGCAACCATCTCGCATCGTTCGCCCTGGAGCGCCGTGCATTATAATTAAATTCGTTAGTATCGTGTTCCATTGTTATTTTAGTGTTTTCGTTTGATTGGACGGTGGGAAGAGGCAGTGAGGTCTGTACTAGCTGTATTATATTCTATGTCTACACAAAGGGATGTGTTGTTGAATGTAGGTCGCCCGGAGCATTCTGTGTTAGATTCAGTCTTACATATAGAATCACCAAGCTCATTCATACATACGTCAATGTCCCTGATGCTTCATTTCATCATATTTAAATTTAAATAATTGTTTCTACAGTATTTATAAACTATGTATAAATATAGTGATTGTTGGTACATTTGTAGAATATCCGGCAACCCGCAATACACATCTGTATTGTTGTTGGTCTGTTGATAAATATCATGACACCGGCTGTACTGGTTGCTGGTCGATTAGTTATTTACGGTGCTGACACATCCGTCAGTTATTCATTCATTATTCATTGGTTTTAGATTTGCCGGAGTAATCCCCGTGTCTGGTTGCGTGTGCACCGCTGTGTCCCTTTCAATCTTCTCCGGAATTATCTTCTCTCCTGGGATAACGCGGCTGATTTGTGATTTAAATTATTTACGTCCAATAGCAGTAAAGTTTGCAATGACTTGGCAAACAGACACTGAAATCGCGTTACGGAAAAACAACAGACCGTTATGATTATAGCATTTGTGTTTGCTGACGATGTTTTAGTTATTTACAACGACGAGTATGATTGTTACGTTAATGATATGAAGTTGAAAAGGCTTGTAGGTAAATGGAATTGCTGGCGTAGAAAGGAGGACCGCCCGCCCGCCTGCCTGCAGTCTCGCTCTTCTGGCGTAATTATTATAACGACAGTTCCAAGTTATTGAGTTTGCTTTTCTTCTGCTTCTTCTCCGGCGAGAGACCGGGTAAGGAGAGTATGGCGAGAGAGAAAGTTTACCTAGCCATGTTCCTAACTTAATTACTGGCCAGTTCTCCCCAAGGTACCGGAGTTCAGCCAGAGCCGGGAGCTGGAGTGCAACTCAAGTACGTGTAGATCTGCTGCTGCTGCTGCTGTCGCTTTCAACTTTTCCCTGCCTTTTGTCTTAGTCGACTTGAAGTTTGTACGCACATACGTGATTCTATAATTCCACAGCGACCCCACCAAAGCAGAACTATAATTGCATTACACTGACGGAACGAAAAGAATGTACTTCTGTCGGAGCTTAATGTTTCCTGAACGTGACTGAATTGGTAAAGCATGTAATTCTAGTGATTCGATGATTTGTGTCTGCTCGGAATAAATAGATTGCAATGTATATGCTCAGGTGTATGCATTGAATATTCCAATTTTTCTCTTTCATCCATTTCAGTCATAAACAATATCCTTAGTAATCATTTATTCTTATGTACATACGACGTAATGTGTTATTAAATTATACCGAATGTTTTTTTTAATAAAACCTACCCATCGATTCTCAAATGCTTGGTGTTATGACACCCTGCAGTAATTACATTACTCTTAATAGTAGTATACAAGTACCGTATTATTATGTGAATGTTTAAATGTGCATTGGCCTAGTTAATATACTGCTGGTAACGCGCAGCTAAATGGATGCTATACAAAAATAGTCACGAAACAATCTATTTGCGGGACATTATTATTTATATGAAAATCGATGGCGCGTGCGCTATGCAAATCTCCACAGAATGCATATCGACGATCGGCCATTTTGTTTCGGTGTTCGCCATTTTGTACTATGTTTCAAATCGATTTTCCTACATTTATGCTGTAATTTAATTGTCGTTCCGTAATTAAATTTCCATAATGCCGGGCGATTTGTATTTTAATTGGTACTGATTGATTATTATTCAACAATATTCACAAAATGTTTATAATAATTTTACATATTGCATAATACTGAAATCTATTAAATTATTCATTTTTCTGTTAAATTTATTCTGTTATTGAATCTACTGATTTAACTACATATTGCAATAAATTAAATTGCTGATTAATGCTTTTAATAATAATTCTTAACTAATGATTTCTATTGAAATCTGGAGAATATTCTTTGCGGAATTATGTGTATAAGTAGGTAGCTAGTTTCTAGTGTGCGTTATACAAGTCCTAAGGTTGTGTTTAGATTTACAAATGAAATGATTCAATATTTCAATAATAATTACCAACTGGGAAGTATTCCTTTACATACATACATACATATAGAGTATTAGAGAGAATTTGTATGAAACTAACCTGTGTCGGGTAGTGCTGTTGTAAAACGGGTGGAGAAGAATCCACGTATGTTGGAGGCGACACGTTGCGGTGATGCTTGTACGCCGGCAAGGGGGATCCGGCCGAACAGGTGTCCACCGGGCCCGTCTGTAAGCCCGTCAGAATCCACGGTGCCGTGCTCTAGATCCACAGTACCTCTATATGCCCGTAGTAACCGCTGACGACGACCGACCGCGAACTGGCTGCCAGCCTGGCCACCACCAACACTCGCTTACTCCCGGGGCGTCGCGCTACCCGCATATCCGGGCCGCCCGGCACGGTTGCGGCGAGCCCAGGAGGTCGGCTACACACTACTCGGCATGCGTACCTCTATACGGTAGCGAGCGTTCATTGGACGATGGGGCGGATGACGTCACCGACAGTATAGCCTATAGGAATGTCTCAATACATACAGAGAAAGGATATATATATATTCTAGTAATAAGGATAGTAGTGTGTGTGTGTGTCGATATTAATAACCACCAGCAAACAGTAGCTACTGCTGCTGCTGCTGCTGATGCTAGTGGTCCTACTCCTGGTTCACTGTACTTGTCAAATATGAACATATAATCGCTTGGCGAGCATGACTCCATCAGCCGTGTTGCATTATTGAATCGCCACTCGGATAGAAACGAGAGATAAATTCATTAACTATAAGCAAACATATAGCGGCAATTCTACAAAACAGCATTACTGTCACAGTTCACATTCTTGTGCTGTATTATGTAGCAATGGAAATATTTATTACGATTATAGTTCTGCTGGATGTAACTATAGATTCAAAAGTATTCATTTTTCATCATCAAAACGGAAATGTTAAATAATCTATGTTTCTATAGTCAATATTCTTAATTAATAAATCTATTGATTTAATGTAAAAACATAACAAGTACCTGTAAGTAATTCCGGATGTCATGGAAGATTAATTGATCCGGTGACATTAATAATATTGTTCGTTAGTGTGTTTACCAAGTGCTTGCAACGTTGTCCTGTCGCTGTGACAGAACCAGCGGCGGTGGTGGTGGTGGTGGTTGCTGAGATATGATGCGTGTATCTGTCAGGAATGTCTGGTGTCTCACAGGGTGTCAATTAAATAAACTGACACTGTAGGTGTCGCTAAACAAGAACAGACTGTCATGTGTGAATAGTATATAGGCTATATCTGAACTAACTACATACATACATACATACATATATAGTAGCACAATATTACAGTACAGTATAAAATATTGTAATCACTGCCTGTAGAACTGCTCCAGTCCAATGTGAGAGTGTATATGAAGCACTAACAATTACACTGCGGGTAGGAGGTACGTTTACAAATGGATTTGCATAATACAACTGTCAAAGACACGAAAATTTGCAGGAAAGAATACAATTGTCCCTGAAGCACAATATACAAATTTTGTAGCAAGCAATCACACAAATACATATACGTATGTATGCAGTGTAAAGTAGAAACCTATATACGTACATAGGATAACAATACCATTACACCGGAGGCGTTTCACTGTACTTGTAATTTGAAATTGGTTCGTGTTTATGACATACGCTCGCGGGACAATTACTATTATACATGTACGTACAACATATACAACATTGTAAACATACATACGTACACAAGTATATCTTAGATTACTTGCATTATAAAGTTGCAAATGAACATTTTAACGAGTTTAATATGAATATTCCTCAAGTAGTATAATAAATTATACATATTAAATTATTTTCAGTTACTACTGATAGTAATGTAAGTGTGTTAGAACAGTGACAGTACGGACCAATGTTCAGATCGATGTGTATTCATAATTCATTTAGAGCGATTCCGGACTCCGGGCCACCGGCTATACATCTCGTCGCTCGACTCCGGCCAGGTGTACAGGGATGGCGACAGGGGTGCCGGGTACACGCTCATGGATCGATAGAGCGGGGACTGCCGCGTGTTGCATGAATATTTAATGGACCTCCTGGCACATGACCTTCTCTGTCATATCCACGTCTAACCCTCAACCCTCTCAGCCCGTCACCCTCCGGCTCATAGTTCTATACACGGTGTACATGTATATATATATATATATGCACATATACACAGTTACATCTATTTATAAAACCCTTCGCTCGCTACCGGCACGAGTCGCTACTTTTCTTTCACTGGAAAACCGTTTTGTCGCTGTGGGAAGTGTTTGTATTTTCAAATTTTAAACGTCTGTGCGATTCTTTTCATCTAAAGCGACACAGTTTAAGTTTTACACATTTCATTGTAGAGTGGAATCTATGCTTGTTTACTTCAGATAAAACATATAAGATTATATATAATAAGATGAGATCATATTGTTCAGTACCAGTGTACGTATGTATGTATGTACGATTGCGCAACTATTAGTTTTATTAATTCACTTTCTAAGTAGACATCGCGTGTTCCTTTCGCTGCACGGCTGGTTTTAAGATCATCAGATCCAATAAACGAACGATAATAAATTAAGAACACGATTGAATCCTGTTACAAATACTATATACGTAGGTAACTACATACATGCTATGTCGCAATAATATTCATTACACACTTGTACCAATTACAATATGGGCATCGCAGTATCATCGCTGTTTGTAGTATTCATATTTGTGTACAGCAGAGTATTCTGTGAAGTGTAGCTAAGCAATATTGAATACCGGTTGTTACTTGTGAGTAGTGGGTGGATTACAAGGCGGGTGGGGGGTAGGGTTATGCACACACAGGTACTTGTGTGTTGTGAATTGTCACTTAACCTCCCTTTGACATCCCACGAACAGATTGTGCTTGAAACAAAGAGAGTACCCTTGAACAAAGCGCATTGTCTCTCTTCACAGTTGCCCACCCAACGTCACCCTCCCTTACAACAATCCCCTCTATGTATATGTATGTGTGTGTGTGCGGGGAATACAATTCACAAACACAATACAAGAAAGAATGAAGATTTATGAAAATTTCATCATCCGTCCGGCGGTATTGTCTATACAAAATATGCTTTTTCTTTCCTGTGTTGTGCCGCTCGTATTTTTATTTAAAACTAGATTGTTTAGTGCACTACAGAAGATATTACTTCTGCAGACACCTGCCAGCATATTCATAATGCAATATGTATGTTATTTATTGGCGCTCAGGTTGGTTGTTGTATGTAAAATATTGATAACTGCGGTGATGTTAGTTTTATCTGTGTAAGCATTGTGTGCGTGTATAAGTTTATCTATATCGTTATATAATTTTTCCGTTCAGTGTAACGAGCATCCAGGCCTGTAATCTGTGTAATTATATTTATAATCTATATCGCGGGGCAATCAGAGTCGTTTGTATTCAGTGCGAGTGTCAGTCCGTCCTACCCACTCACACCCTCTCTACTGCACTCCCCAGGAGTCAGTCAGTGAGTGAGTGAGGGCTGTGTGCCCCTCAGGGCACTCATTTGAATTTTCGATCACGCAGTGTGGCCGCGGGCGTACATACGTACATAGGCGGCCAGGGTTAAATATACCATAGTGTACAGGGACGGACTTTGGTAAAAACAAGGGAAATAGTCTTTGATTTTCTGTAAAAATCAATGTCTTTACGTAGCGCGTAACTTCATAGAACAAGAACATTATAACAACAGGTACATGTGCAGGAATGTAGAAGTCTAGTTGCAAGTTATGTGACCAGTTATACAGCCATGTACTGCGTACCTGCATAACACATAGAAACCTTCACGGCAATATTACAGTCACGAAGACATACGACGCTGTTAGTTAATAGAGCCAAGGTAACATCGATTCACCCTCTTATATACACACACGTGCGTGCGTACGTACGTACGTGTGCGGGTGTACAATGACGTCATTCTATACACTTCATTACCGAAGTATCCGTGACGCATGAAACTTCAATTAAATCGCAATTTATATCTGAACGCGATAATAAAACTCACTACGCATAAAAAAAATCGACCGTCTATTGAAGACTGTAATTAAACTAAATAAATTCTAGTCAAAGAATCAAGGACATGAAGACTGTAGAAAAACTATTAAACTTCATTCATTCATTCGTTCAAATTACATTGAATCTGAAACAGGATTTCAATACAAAACACTTATTGAATACAAATTAATTATCTTGAACAGGATTTTGGAAGCATACAAGTTGCTGTATTGTTATAAGTATTATATGTCAATTAGATTTAAATTAATAAAAAATATAAAATTAATTTATGTAAAATATTATATACAGTAGATAAATATGGCATTATAAATTATTCTATATACAGGTAAAAGTAAGTTTCATTAAAATTTATTGAATGATTTAACAGTGTACATGTGTACATCATTATTGTGAATGTGCTACACTGATAGATATGGCTGATAACGTTGACAGATTTAGGTTGCATATTAAGTCAGTGTTGTTTGATTAATGAGCCGCTATTACGGGAAGATAAATAAATTAAAACTTTGTATAAGGGTAGTGTATGGTGATAGAATTGAAAATATCCAGTTATAAATGAGGCAATATGTATGTATGTATTTGGAAGAGTTGATGTTGACTTTACCTACGTAAATCCCCGTGTACACATGTAAAATGCTTGGCTGCAGGAATACCGGTTATAAAAGTACAAACACGAGTTATACAATACAATGTAAGACTGGCGGGTACGGGCGGGTGGCGGAGTGGAACAGAGCGTATATATTTCCCACGGGACACGTCCCGAACTCCTACATTCATGTCGACTTCATTCACCATCACCACCACTGCCACTAGTTGTACATTTATGTTAGCAAAAGTCAAACACTCGCACACATTGTTCTACAATTTGTTTATTTATTCTTTCAATTCTTTCAAACGTTCCACAGACAAAAGTGAAATGTAAGTAGGTTGCTTATTTTCAACAGGAGATAATTAATTTTATCGATTTAACTGGTTTAATGGAATGGAAAATGTTGTCTTGTTATTAATGGGTTTTTTTTATAGAGAAAGTAATGATAATTATAACTAAAAGGAATTATAAATTTCCGATGAAATTTAATGTTGGTTGTCAGACATACTAGTAAGTTTAATAGACGATTTATAATTAAATACTTAATGAGTACAGTATGTGATGGAAGGTAATTTATTACTTGACACGGGTATAGTTTTATGAATTGAATTGGTTAGTGTGTTGTGTGTGTGTTGAGTAAATATTGCTACACATAGGTAAATCAGTTATACAAACATGTAGTGTATAATTTATTGTTAACATTATTGATTGTGCTACGCACATACCAACGCCCTGGGAAATCAAATCAGTGTTATAAACGCACCACTAGCACTGCTCATAATCACTATGATAATTGTTATTAGTATTGTTGTTAGTGGACACAAACATTGCTATTGACTATGGTGCATACATAATTTGTTCCAGATATTATTGTTTATCATTGATCCACCACATGATGTGAGTACACGAATGTGGTTGTGTAAGAATCCTATGAATCTGATCAAGAGTTGATCGTGCGCATCAAGGATGCACATAGTTCCAATATGAATTAAATGACAGAGATGTAGATATATGATGTAATCCAGGGTGCTCTGCTATCTTACATCAATATATGTAGTTCAACAGACATATTATGTACGTAGCAATGAATGAAATACATATATACCGTACTTTCCTATATGCAAATCATTTGCTTCTGTGTGTGTGTGCACATGCACAAAATGTAAGAAATTCATGAACTGTATATGGAAATACATGAAAATTAGAAGCGGTTTTGTAATTAATACTGAAACTTTTATCAGATGCGTTACGCTCGTTTATTTAGCAAAGTTTCTCAATTTTCCAGAGTACAGTAAGTGTAGCACGAGGTACTTTTCTAAATAAGTTTAGAGTGAGTTGCGTAACTTTTACATTAGACTTGTACACTGTTGTGTAGATATAAGTTTCTATATGTTGTTATTGGTATATATATTTCTTTACCATCTATCGATGTTGCTGCAGTTGTTGATACTGCTGCTCGTGGTATGATGCAGAATTTGCATCTCCGATGGGAATTGTGTCGAAATGGAGCAGACACGAGTGTCTGCATATAAAACAGACTGAATCTCTCTGCGTTTCTTCTACGTTGACATCGATTCTTGAATTATAGCTGGCCGCTCTCCTATCGTCATATGACAAAAAGTTTAATTTGATTTTGATTCGTGTCATCAGTGTAGAGAGAGATTCGAGAAAGAAATGTGTTCCGTACTGAAATGCTTCCTGTATTCATTGTTAGCCAGATTCCTCCAACATCTCGCTACGGAGCTATAACAATTAAACAAGAATTCCTACGAATAATTACCAAACAAGGAATTGAACATAATATATAGTTTTCACTAAAATCGCTTTCATACAGTAAACTATTCTAGTTTCATTCGTTTTCAATTACAGAGTGTAATTCCTGCATTGTTGGTCTGGCGTACTCCGGGTTCCAGTGATTTCGGTAGTTCGGAATCTGGCTTGATGAATATGCAAAGTTGAATTTCTTTGATGAATGAAAGCTCAATGTAAATCTACGTTTGCACAGACTTACCACAGAGCTTACCTGGCTCAACACAACTTTCCCAAAACGTCGTCACACGAACCGGTACCGCCGCCCGGTATTGATCCAGGTGTTTGTGGTGGCAGCGGCGGCGGTGGCGGAGACAGAGGCTCCGGGCGTCGGTGGTGGTGGCAGATCCGGATGCCACACCCCCAGTGACTCCGCCCACAGAATAGTGGAGTGGAGCGACCACGCCCAGTAGCGCTGCCACCAATTTCGTCATCGTCGTACTCTCTCGTCCAGCTTCGATCCAAAATAATCGTGTCAAAGTTCAAATAAAGGTCACACATTAACTCACCAGGCACAGTACTGGAGCTATATGTGTGTGTGTGTGTGTGTGTGGCTGCGTGATGGTATAAATTGTTTTTTGGTTGAGCGACAGATGTCATATTTGGCTTGTTGGATGATATTAGATCTGACCTGTTTTCATTAACAGTTTTACGTTCGTATGATATGCCTTGTACATTACTGGTCATTAGACCAGTTAACTATTGCTCTAAATTATGTAAATAATGTGAGTCTGTGCATACTTTCTAGCCTTTGACAGTTCTTGTTCCGTCAATTGTTTACTCTTCAACAATTGAATTGCATCTCGGAATAAATTACGGTGCATTTAGTGCACAAACAACAATTAAATATTATGTCGTTTGTCTAACAGCTCATACATTCTTATACTGTCTTCCTCAAGAACTAAACGATTGTATACATTTACTTGTCAGCTCTGTCTGACGTTGTTTGTTTACTTAGGGATTCTTGCATAATATAATAACTAATATGGAACATTGTGTGCTGATCATGATTTATAAATCTTTCGTACGTTCTAGTTGTTGTCAGTACGGTGCTGTGTAGTTGTGAAGATATGTACATGTATACGAGTGTATGTTGGAAATATTTCAAAACTCAATGTACGTCGTACTTGGGAAGCAATTACGGATGTCACGCTGCACATTGAGTAACAACCAACACAGAGTACCGTGCATAAATTCTCCTGCTCGTCGTACTTTACTTAACAGATTTAAAGCAAATATACTTTTACATACGGACTTAGCAACTCTAGAAGATCAATAAATTGTTTATAAACTTTCTCTGATCTCTTGCATGATGATGTGCCGTGTAATTAAAATAGTCAAGTAATACTCTATGTACAGTACTGCACTATACTACAAATATCTCTACATAGCGGCTTGGAATTTCGGGAGATATACATTATAGAAAATCATTGGTGTAGTTAGTAGTTGATGTTCATTGTTTCGTGATGCATATGTAAGATAGCAGTGTTGTCGTTCAATGTTTAGCTAACAGAATGCCGAATCTGGGATGTGTAAAATTCTATGACGAATTTCACTTGAACCTTTTATTTTCCATTCTCTTCCTGAGCCACTAATTTCATAATAAATGGATAGAAGATAAACACACAAAAAGCATTTTCTCATACTCATTAGTTCCGTGCTATATAATATTATATTCTCTCTACTCTATTCTCTATTCCCTGTCTCTGTTTCTCTCTGTGTCACTGTTGTATTACTGTACACTACCTGCGCCGGACTGTGAGTAATTAATATAAAACATGTCCACTTTGATTAGCCACTGTCTGCGAAACGAAGTTAAGTTTGGAGTTTTAAAATTAATATTTCAACAGAACAGTGTCAGATTACGTACATATATCATATTAAAAGGTTTACCATTTGCATATCCACAGTAAAGTGTCATAACTCATATTAATTGTATTTATCCTGTAAATTGAAATATATGCATCTACGTATATTTGTAGTAATTGCACACTGTTTCCTTGTAATGTAAAGAAATTGTATGTGATTCTACCACTTCACAAAATATAACTAAAATAGGTAAATAATTAATTAATAATTGGTCAAGTTCAGAAACTATTGAACTTAACAACTAATAACGGTATAGTTGAGCGAGAAATTTGTAATGTACGATTCTTAGAAATATTGTTGTCATGCACAGATATGGATGATGCATGTGTGTACTTATCATAGATCATTTTGATTAGATCACTGTGCTACACCCGTTATCGAGTAGTATGAGATCAGATCAGGGCAGAACAATACTCTAGTCTGCACTTTGCTGATAGGAATCAATACAGCACACACCTCACAAGTAGATCATGCAGATAATAAGCTGTACACATATACAGTACCCTGGGGACGTGTGTCCAGGTACAAATGATTGGTGAATCACAGCGAGTGTGTGTGAGTGTGTATAAGTGTACGTAATGTATCATGGTCGCCTGCAGGCATATCGTGTCTATCTCACACTGTACAGTTATATTGCAATATGTAGAAGGAAGAACAGATGATATACATATCAGTGTTGTTGTTTACTTCATACATTCAGTCAGTCAGTCAGCTCACTACGAATGACAGACAGATCATGGACACACATATATAGTTATGATTTAATGACAACACGACACAATATTCGGGTTGTTCGTGAGAGGTCATTCCGTGTTTTACACTGTTGTGCACAGCAACGTTTTCAATAAACGCAAATTTAATTACCGACGATAATAGTTTGTATATTTTTAAATAATAATTTAACATTTATCTACGAATGCGTCCGTGTAAGCATTAAATATACTCACTATAAAAGCACCTCGTACACAACATTCAAACAAGCATGGTTACTAATTATAATGCAATGATTAAGGACACAGTTATGTAAATATTGATTGGCTATTAATCGAATCCTTACGAGGATCCGGCTGAGCTCATGTTGTAATATATCTTTACAAGAGAACAGACAACAACCTAAGCAAGGTAACCACCAACTAAATATCCTAAACTACCCTTTACTTTATATCTATTTGTGAACATTTTAACAATTAACCTTCACCTTATCACTGTAACTAATTATTTATATGTATATATATGGTAGTAGGCATGCAAATCTGTACTGCTATCATTACAACAAAAAATGAAAGTTTTAGAAAGGTCGTAATATAAACTATGGATCCTAATTAGCAAATATATAAACTTTGACACGGGTTTCAAGTAATGATGGCTGATTAATAACGCCAATTAGCCGTGTCCAATTCATTGTCTGTTGGTTATTGCTCGTGGTTCATTAGTTTGGTGCGATAGATACAGTTGTAAATTGTATTTCCCAATATCGTCCGCCGTAGGGAATGAATCCACAAGCACAGCGTGCAGTTAAACACACAACTAACTAACTAACTGACTAACGTTACTTTCTTCGCTCCAAGAACTGTCAGTGTTGTGCAGTGCTGTACCGTTCATAATAATTTAATTTCTCTTTGAAACACGTCGAACGACGCCTCACACAATCACTTATTCCACTGTGAGAAATTCTATACCTCAAATATAATATTCCGATAACTTATCGATACACGAAAGTGAAACAACAACAGTCCCAGGTAGTAAATCAAAATATCTATGCAATTATTGTCATTGTACGTACAGTCTGTGAGATTATGTGAAGAATATTGAGATTCGCCTATAAATATTTTATGAGTAATGTAAGTTATATGAATAGGGATATTCTGAAACCAGGCTGGCTGTGCTGAATATTTCACGTTTATTATTGCAATTTTTCTTAGTGGGCCGGAGCTTTGGTGATCGATAGACGAAAACGGTAGCATGACTTTCTAAAAGACTTTACTTGTAATGATGGATAGGAGTATAACATGCCGCCATACTAACAAATATCTACAGTGTTAGATCGTGCTATATAAATAGCTCAGTGAGCATACAAACAATTATTTCTATATAGTCCATAATGTCAGTAAGAAACTAGACCTTGATGTAATTATATATTTGACAAATACAGAGGAAACATTTGACTGAATGTATATAAACTAATGACCTTACATAAAATAAATATTTACTTGTGAATCCAATCGATTTCACTAATACACGTTAAATGAACGTATGTATGTAGTATGGTTTTTATGGAGACATCCGTAATTTATATGCCAGTTTATGTATCTAAATACATGAATGCCATTTTGTAACTATTACTAAATATATTCCGTGGATCAAGTATAAATCATATCCTGGATTTACATTCTGCTCGCAATAAATTGAAAGATAACGTAATGAAAATGCCACCGTCCCAAGTTCCACGATAGGATAAATAACTTTTCTCATTATTTTCAAACTTTACTATTGAAAAGAATAATAAAATAACGGCGGTCCGTGTTATTTCATGCTGCTCAAGTTTTTTATTCTCAGAATATAAATATTTTCAGTCACATCGTGAATATTAAATTGCACATACAAGGGAATAAAATGTTGATTTCATCATCCGTTAATTTATTGCCAAATTTAAATGAGAGACGCTGATTAGCAGCATTCGTCAATAGACTTGTTTATTTGACGGAGTGTGTTGTTCATTAATTCTAATTATAAAAAGCATAGCTAATTGATTTCTTCACGATAGGATGAGTGAATACCGGGTTGTAGCAAGATTTAAATGTCAGTCTATATCCGGATATGATGCATTATTCACTAAATATGTACATGTTACAGATATTCATTTACAAAACACGTAGGTTAATCTTTAGTTAGAATGTAAGCCAGGATGTGTGATTGTTGATATTGTTACAGGTGATAATTCTCATAGCTTTCACTGTGTCCGGGCCGCTCTGTGCACACCGTACACCGGAAACATCGGTGTCACAATGTAGTTATGTACCTGCAGATCCGTGACCTTGAAAATCTAATGAATCTTGCGGTGCACTCGTAACAATGGATCAGTTAGGTAGCTAGCAGTGAAAGTAGCCATTTCAATAATATCATACAGTAAACACAGCACATGTGAGTAAGATAGAGACATGTGTACGCTTGCATGCAGTTATGGGAAGAGAAAGAGAGACGAACTTTGTACTATAAACACAATTGTAAATATGGGCAGAAAGTGTAAGTACGAGAGAACCACACACCGGAACTACGTTGTGAATGCCCGTTAACGTCTAACGGAAAGTGATATTTATCTAAACGGACGGACGCACGCCACGTTGTTTTATTATTTGAAGTTCAAGATTCAAGATTCGTACTAGTAAGACCAGTTACCTGTATAATAGATTGATAAGTTTATCAATTAATCAATACAAGTATGATTGTTGACTTGACGGCGTACAAGTTCATTACTATCGATCCATAACTTGGCATATGGCATCCTTATTTTATTTTCTTTGCATGAAAGATTGATTAGTAATTCTACTTGTGCACATGTACAAATCTAATCAAAAGATGTACAGAAAAAAAGTTGAAATAAAGAGAAAGTCATTTACTAAATAAATAATTAGACAAGTTTATGTTGCAGAGAAATTTTAGGCATGTATTTCGTAGAGCGCGCGAGAGAGAATCATGATGAGCTGCTGAAGTTTCTAGCAATATAATAATTAAACTTGCACATTAAATATTTAACATGATAGAATCATATTCATTCTTACTTAAAAACCTACAGCTTCATTTCCTCTTTGTCCAGTTAAATCGGCCATTGAACTGAATTATATTTAATTTAATTATAATGTTTCTCTCTGCTGACCTTAATTTTTATCATTTCCACATTTGTTTAATTTATATTTCCTTCTGTATACCTACATTTGCTACAACGTTCGTCCGTGAACTTATATTGGAGATTGGATATATATAAAAAATTAATGTTGGATTCTGTAGATTTGCAAGGTAAATGACATATTGAAAAAAACGTATACGTTTGCATTACAATTTTAGAACATCAGCCATGGAGAGAGTGACGGACGTGTTCAAACATTTGAATCAATCTTAGTTTAAAACTTGTAACTGGCGCAAATCCCAAACGAGATTAGCGCACACTAGAGTCGGGCTCGTTTTCCTCACGTGCACCCTGCCAGCGACCGAACGCTCTCCGCCAGTTTTCCCCGTCGTCGGTAATTGGGAGTTCAATCGGGTGATCGAATGAGTGCTCGCTTCCAGGGCGATGCATCAAACCGTGTACGATGCTATCAGCCTGGCAGCACGGGGGGAGCAGAACGATCTACGACGAGTCAGCAACGGAGAATTAGGTTTTTTTCCTTACTGACGACACGACAGAGGATTGCTACTACTAGTATGTTCCCGAAGAGTCGGGAATAATTACACTGTCGATCACAAAACATAAAAACCATTAGCAATAGGTTGCAACAGCGACCACTAGCCGACTCTACAGTCTACAAACTGTTAGATCGTTGATGTCTGTTCGATGATTCGTGATCATTGGCCGATATGCAGAACCTTCGGAAACACAATCAAATCTAATTAGCCGTCATAAGATGAACACGCCGGGTCGCACACAGTCGACTTTGAGATTCATGTGACCTACTTCTACAGGACAGAATTACCTCTGTTTCACATACATGCACAGCAACCAGCTGAATAGATCAACTACTCGTAGTATCTGTATGTACACTACATTGCGACAGATTCACTCATAACCTTGCGTCACGAATATTCTATCCGTATCATTGCGAGGATGCACTCATCCTTTACAGATGATTGGAAACTAATTATCTGCACTAAATTACCTGATTTACCAGTGTCATTATGTGATCAGCACGGATATTCATTAATAACGTTTGCTAAATTATATCAAATAAATATATAAATATATTCATTGCTTTTCATTGAAAAATCAGCGAGTATTATCACATGTACCAGCAGTGTCCCAAAGTTTAAAGTCCTGTTTTAGAATTACAAGTTCTAACTGTGGATTTCTCTAACGTGAGAATCCAGCATTACGTCAGCTGTGACAACTGAACTGACATTAGCAATCAGCGTAAAACACTTGAACTACGAAGCCAACCAGCTAAACATCGTCTCCGATGAGGAAACAATACTCGAGTCGGTGGTGGTGGTGGTAGGTAAAATAGGCATTTACCTAGTTTAACGCAATCACTGGCCGGATTTACAAAACCTCCATGCAAAATAGCTGCCATAACGGCCGTTGCTCATCATTGCATATTGCACAGGAGGATGATGCTTCGCACAGAGACGTGCAGATTTTGAAACAATCTGCACGATTAGCCAACAGCCAGCGACATAGCTATGGTGGACGATTAGCATTCATATTGCGTGCCACACGGGATAATTGAGCACGTACGCACGTGGATGGATGTGCGTGCGTGTGCGGGTGAAGTATGTCTATTTGTAGAACAGTGTCACCCAAACTTTGTTCTGCTGAGCATGTGAAATCTCTGATAGTATGTACAATACTACCGGTGTGAATGAATGGTTGGTACAATGACAGACATTACACCACGGTGTTGGTGCAACTGTACACAGTAGCTTTCCACACTACTTAACTTACCTACCCAACGACAGCCATATTCTATTCTTCTTCTCCTCCTCTAATTAAACGTGGGAATTTGTGTACGGCAGCAATTAATTTAATGTTCTTTTACAAAATCCGCTAAGATGATGTCGAAAGCAGATGTACATTCTGCTGCCTACACAATATCTAACTCTATAGTCTACAGTATTGTATTATCTTATAAAGACGCAAGTCTTATAACAATTCCATTCATTCATCCAGATATTATGAATGTAGCATTTGACAACAAACAGTATTTGTTGTTTTCCGGTAATTGAATTCCTCAATATTTCTGCCTGAGAATATTAAGCGCTGGCATTTGAAAGTGGATGTAATTTAATGAATAAATATCCGTTCCGCTTGTTGGCTACCAATGGTTCCATGAAAATTGTGCTAAAATTTGAATATAAACTTCATAACACTAAGCATAAAAGTATGTATACCATATCTCCGTAGTATCATCTAGTGCTGGTAGAATATAGCCGAGATTATATTGTACAGATAAGTTGAGAAATGGGATTACTCTAACTGAATTACATATAATAATGTAGAAAGCGAAGAAGAATAAAGAGTATTTGTTTCTAGTCAACACTGAGTAATGAATTATAAATTATTCTCGGATTTTCCTATGCCAATAAATAGATAACAATGTGCTATTAATATTTCATAGAACATGTTGACAACAAGAAATCCTTGTGTTGTTAGAAAAGTCGTTGTATATACAACAAGGAATGACGCATTCACTGTTAATCTAGAATATTTGTAATACGATATAAGTTTATCGAAGAAGAAGAAGTTTGTTCTGCAACATGAAACACTATGGAAACTTTAAATGATGTTGGGTGATTGCAGATGTTGCATATTTAATACGTATAGTTTAAAATAGCTTCTCACAAAATACACAGCCAAACATGTATGTCGATGAAACGATGAAATTACTAAGTTCAAATACTCGAACTTCAGTCGATACACCGTCTGCTTTCATTAATAATGTACGCCTGAACGTCGGCTACAAAAAAACAAAGTAAATTTGATAATCAGATCAAATTTCCCGAGGCCAGTGTAGTAATCTAATAATTATTATAACCGACAACTTAGTTTGACTTCTGCTCATAATATATACATCGAATATCATCATTAAAACTTTGTTAACTAACAACGAAATTATAAGTGACAGATCAGTTATAATTAATGGTATTGTTCAGATGAAGTTTCCGTTATGGATTTTAATAACTTTATTCACAACCAGATTTATTTCGGAGTAAAACGTTCCAGGCGATAGGCAGTATTGCAAAATATCCTTACCTGCTTGTATTATATACGAAAATCAATAATTTTACATTGTTGGCAGATTGTAATAGAGGATGTATCGAAATATTTCGCAGAGAAAGAGTTATATGAGCTGCATATTGTGTAAGTAAGTTAGAGATGCTGGGAGCAACAGTAACTATTGTTGTACATACAGATATCACGGTAATAATGATGATGATGTTGACTGTGTAAATAAATATTACATACACCCGGATACAGCCCTTATACTCGTATGTCTGTTTCCACGGTGAAGTTGCAAGTGTAATTTACTATGCGAAACGGAACAATTAAATGAAAGCTAGTGTAAGTGTACAATTAAACTAAATAAGTAAAGTTATTGTTACGTCGCAGGTAATTAGCTGCAACTCTACAGTGATGTCACTCATTTCCTAATGGGCCACTTACACTCGGAGAAACATATTTCATACATACATACATATATTTATATCATATTTAAACATACATACCTCGTATGAGCCATCTAAATCTACCAGTTATACTTTCTGATATTAAAAATTTTCTACACAATTTCGTATGAAATGGAAAGTGAGTGTGATCTGTATGGGGGCCACGCACACTGCTGTAAAAAATCATAATTACTGTCCGATGTGCGATACTGAAGGGACGACATCCGGTCAAGTCAATTATCTCTGGAACGGTTTTTATTTTCTACTAAATATGAATCCATCACAGAAAAAAACCACTTAAATTGCTATCAATTCGTGCTCGACCTTGGCACTTACTTACACACTTGATTGTATCCTCTTCAATTAATTTCTTCTGTGTAATTATAAATTAGAACGTGATTTGTAAAACTCTACAAAGTAATCAGTGGCGGTGTGTGTGTGTTAGACGAAATTTTGTTTAATCGTTCACAACCGACCTTGCTTTAATGTAATCTATCATGCATATCAAATCTTTTATTTACATTTCATGTAAATTCAGTGGTTCAATGGATAAAATATTGCAGTCTGTATGACACATGTGTTGTAATTATACTGAATTGATGTTTTTATTGTTTGGTTAACACTTAAATAGTTATTGTTTATTTAGCTGGTAACAAGTGTTTGATAAACTGGTGAACTGTTCGCTGGAGGTCTTACATTCAAATCCGGATCGTGTCAATTATGTTGAAGACGATATAACAGTTTGGCAGTGGAGCTGACAGCGAAGGACCTTGGACTGATTGTATGTAGATGAGATGAGTTGTATGTCCGTGTATGTACTCGTATGTTACTTAATACACATACGTGTATGTAGAGAATTGTGTGCTGGTTTAACTAAGCCGCGTTAAAATACTTGTAATCGGCGTTTACATGTTAACAGGCAGATTTCTCAATAATAATTGTTTTCTATGTAGCAATCATACTACATGCACATGTAACATTGAATAAACCAACACACAAAACATATATGTTGATATTGAAGAAAAGTATTCACAATTAGTAGGATGACATATTGCTAAGACGGTTAGCAGAATGCAACAGAAAATGAATGATTTTGTAAGTGAAATTGCATTCTGATAAATTAAGAATATCCCGACAGGATTACCGTTAGCGCAGCGTAGCTAAGTATATAAATACTTTGCATTATTTACAAATTCTTTACGTGACAAATGTTTGAATGTGGCATCTAACATGAATATAAACAGCGCGCTTCTGTATCCGTTGCACATTTTAATTTACGGATGAGAAATTCCGATGACGTTGTGTGTAACATATCATAGGGTATATGGACAATATTTCGATACTATATAATGTGTAACATCGTGACATCCTTGGTCCTTTCCAGATCATCAATATTTCAACTAAATGTATACAGGCTTGTGTATCGATTTACAGAGAATATATAAAATTATTCCTATATGTTGATTCCAAGGTGTTATTCAATATAGTATTTGTACAATGACACTATTATATTGTCACATATAAATAACAAATGAAGAGTAATTTGTGCGGAATCTAAAAATGTTCCATAGCAATTAAAGAATTCATTAGCGCCCAAGCATTGCTGATTTCTTGCACCTGTGCAACGTATTTAAAATTCGTTTACCATGAATACACAGCGGCACCAGATCCGTTTCAATACTGCAAACTACTAATATATAAAAAAATATCAAATCATAACACATCTATAGATATAATTAAGTAACGGATCAATAAGATTATGCAAAGTTATACATCTAAAAAGGAAACTTGTACACACACACATACACTCTCGGTACATGTATGTATATATGTACATCAGATATGTTAATGTTTACTATAATTATACTTTCTACACTGTTAGCTGGAGCTATTGTGTCAATTTCTTCATATTTAATGTGCCAATATTAAATTATTACCAAATAGCTACTGATTTACTCATTTAGCTGAGGTGTAATTATAAAAATAACACCAATCATACACTACATCGTTTGCAATTCGCACGTAAATGCTTCGATTTTCCTGTTTAACTGTTTAATTTCCTCTAATCTCTAATATGGCATGCGTGAAGTAATCGTTGCCATGGGACACAAGCCTGTATGTACTACTGAAATCTTACAGTAGAACTTTGTTGTAATACCAATACTTGAGAATGTAACAAACATGTCATGAAATATGATATAGAACTTGTGTAGTTAGATGATCTATATATTTATTATTAATATTCCACTAATCCATCATTGACAAATGCGTGTTACGATTGCTGCACGATCTAGTAAAAATTATGTCGACATTCATGCAGAACAAAAAAAAAACCGTGCAATTTATGTTCGTTTCGCATTGAGCTTAATTTATATCATGCTATTAGTTGCAAGGACACAGTACTGAAAGTGAGTGAGACAGATTATTATAGATTCAAACTGATACAAGGAAAGTGTAGCCAATTAGCTGTGAGACTGCAGTTAGGAGAGTTATCCTTGAGATGATGTACCTACCTACAGAATAATCACTCGTAAATATCTACCTATATGTACACGAAATGAGTGTAGTCACAACTGGAGCAGAATGATCCTGGTTCCACGCTAAATGACAGCTAGTCAGTCAGAAGATTACACACCACCACAACACACAGCTGTATAGGGAATCATATATCCGCATCGTAAAAGGATTAGCGAAAACGATAAATGGATTATTGGTGGACACACTGGTACAAGCCAATTTCCGTTTAACGAATGTTATGTTACATCTATTGATATTTCATTCAGGCTTCTTAGCGTAAACCTTCCTCAAACAGAATTCCAAATCTCATAATACATATTTAATAAACAGAAACCAAAAACGTTTAAAGTTGAAATCAGTCAAAGAGAAATAAATTATCTTTGCTTTTATTGTAAATAACAAATAATATGAAAGAATACTAGTATGTATGTATGTATGTAATTTAATGATATCGTGTACGTAGTAACATCATTATTTTATATCATTTAGTTTTTATATTATGTAATGATTTTAATAAGGCACATGATTAAATAGCTATCAACAGGAGAGGAGATGTGAAGATATAAAGCAGTCAGTCTGTATGACAAAACAAATTATTTTATTATTTTAATTATTATGTTGAATTTACTTTGGGTACATACGTATTTCTATATACAGAAACGATTTCTTACACGTAAACTAGATAATGAATTGCGTATTCATTGTCATTTGTATTTATTACATTTGTCTCCATGTTATTAACAACTGTTGTCTCTAAAATCACCATTACTCTGTGATTCCTGCGCACATGTCTGTAGAACTGCTCATGCTGGGAATATTGTTATCTGAAATTACTATGTATTTAACATTTTTCTCTACTCATTTCCTTTCGTTTCTTCTGAATCTCATTCTCAGACACGATTCCGTAATATGTATAATAATCCTGTGAAATTATTGTTTACCTGCTGTAAGTATATGTGTTTTCATGTATTTGGAAACATGGTTTTACTGGAATCTGGGTTTTTCGGATAGCATTGTTACAGCTTCTATATCTGATGATTTAATGAAATTAAGTAATTATGTCTCTGCTATTTGACGTAAGTAGTCCATGATATTTCCACGGAATAATTAGAAGATTATAACATTGCGTCTTGTAAACTTTTGGAAGAAGTTGAACTAGATCTACTTGGATACACATGTAATGTATGTTTGCAATATTTCGGTTATAGTATATACACTTGTCCTTGAACGAACTGTCATATAGTCTATGCCTGTGTATCGGTATATGAATGATACTAGATGAGTAATGTATGTATGGATTACATGTGGTACATACTGAGTGTCTCATTATGACTCGGCTACCTGGAGTGCTGGTCTAATCTCCCACACTTCTTACTACAAACTCATCGACTTTCACCCACCGCCGCGCATCGGCCACTCGCCTGTATAAAAGCAGTACTCGCCACGGGGATCATCATCAGCAACATTCAGCAGCTGCACCAGCAAACATTCAGCGCAACCACAACAACAACAACAAGATACCACAGTAGTGTGTGCTTGTGTTACAACCAACTACCATCATCGGATTAACCATCACCAGCGATGAGACTATTCTCCATAGTGGTAAGAACAACTATACCAAGATCATTCATTGAAACACAATAATAATAATGTACCTACTGAGAAATACTAGAATTATCTAATCCAATTTCATTGATAATATTTTACAATAAATCCTTCAATATTCGTAATCTTTGTCATTGAATCAAATGATTTAGTTCTTTGAAAGATCGTAGAAAATGTTGTACATATTTCAACAGTTCAGCATAATTTGATCATACAGGTTTATGGGCTATAAACTGATATCTTATGGTCCAATGTGTCGTAATAATACACATATATATTATTGTGTTACAGAGTTTGGCGCTGTTGTGCCTGAGCCAGATGGGAAGCGGACATGCGGGCGCAATCGTTAAGCGTGATGGTATTGTGAAATTAATTGTTTTATACTTGTGCATTCCCTGTGACACTTTCTACACGCTGTCACACACACACACACACCAATTATCTTTAGATCTAATCACGGTATTCCACTTAGAATTGTTCTTAGAATCAGATTCTTCATTCACACTATTCGAATTTAGATTTTATTAATGATACATCAAGTTGAATTATATTTCTCCGTCACAGCTCCGGTAAATTCCTATTTGCCCCCATCATCTGGCCCATCTCAATCGTACGGTGCTCCTGGCGGTGGCTCTGGAGGATTTGGTGGCGGATCAGGAGGTGGATTTGGTGGCGGATCAGGAGGTGGATTCGGTGGTGGTGCTCCATCCGGAAGTTACGGTGCTCCCCCGTCCACCAGTTACGGTACACCGTCTCGTCCCTCTAGTACCTACGGTGCACCCGGCGGTGGATCTGGCGGTGGATTCGGCGGTGGTAACGGTGGTGGATTCGGCGGTGGAGGATTTGGAGGCGGTGCTCCCAGCGGTAGCTATGGAGCGCCGGCCGCTAGACCTCCATCCACCAGCTATGGAGCGCCAGCATCCAGACCCTCTACCAGCTATGGTGCTCCCGGCGGTGGCAATGGAGGCGGTGGCGGTGGCGGGTACGGAGGCGGTAACGGAGGCGGTAACGGCGGTGGATTCGGCGGTGGTAAACCATCTTCCTCATACGGAGCACCTTCTCAACCCAGCAGACCTTCCACCTCGTACGGTGCACCAGCTTCTGGCAACGGCGGTGGTGGATACGCTGGCGGTGTAGGCGGCGGCAGTACCGGCGGCGGTTACAGCTCTGGTGGTGGTGGTGGTGCCGGCGGTTATCCAAGCGGCGGTGCCGGTGGCCGTCCATCTTCTGGCTATGGTGCCCCCTCTCGTCCATCCACTAGTTACGGAGCACCGAGCGGCGGATTCGGTGGCGGCGGCGGCAACGGTGGCTTCGGCGGTGGCAAACCCTCCTCAACATATGGTGCTCCTTCCAGACCATCCAGCCAGTACGGCGCTCCAGGCAAGGGAGGTAACGGCGGCGGTGGCGGCGGCGGTGGAAATGGTGGATATGGAGGTGGTGCGCCCTCTGGCAGTTACGGAGCTCCTTCGTCTGGATTCGGTGGCGGTGCGGTTGGTTTTGGAGGCGGCGCCGGTGGTGGACCGTCCACATCTTACGGCGCGCCGTCTAGGCCATCTTCTAGCTACGGAGCTCCTTCGGCTGGCGGTGGATTTGGAAACGGCGGCGGTGGTGGTGCCGGTGGTTACAGTGGTGGTGGATCTGGTGGACGTCCCAGCTCCTCGTACGGTGCCCCCTCACGACCAAGCTCCGGTTACGGTGCACCTGGAGTCGGCGGCGGTGCCGGAGGCGGCGGTGGCCAGTCTTACTCCAGTGACGGCGGCTATGTCTACTAAATACCAACACCAGCGATCTAGTGCTAGTGTGCGCAGGCGCAGGATACAACATTCATCGTCCGGATGCCGTTGTGCCCGCGCCTCTCGCAAACTTCGAAACAACGCCACCCCCGCGGGCAGCAGCAAATTGTCAAAAGTCTCCGATAGTCCCCCGTAAGTGTAGCGAGCGTACCAGCCTTGTACACTCATTCACTTACTATTTATTTATTGTATTATATATAACTCACAACAGTATTACCTTACTACGTAGATAGATAGTTGAGCGAGACGTTTGAGAATGCATCGGAAACTCATTTGTTTTTTATATAATAATGTATTTTGTAATAATTGCTTTCGTATATAAAGAAAAACCCCAATGTATACTGCACGTTTTATTTTTTCGACAACAACATGGGCCGTAGCGACAGATGGCGCCGTGACCCGGCTCTATATTCATTTATTCATAATAATATACACTGAACACCTGACAGGTATACGTACAACAAGAATATCTATATGTGACTATCATCTTCAGAAAGATCCACGCATCATCTGTTATTATTATCAAGTATGTATTATTATTATTGGTTTAGTATGTAGGATACGCAGTCTGTTGTGGGTCATCATTATGCGGATTATACAATATAATATATACATCTATAATACACTTATATAATAATATCATGTCAATCAATGATTTTCAGTTAGTTATATATGTACGATATGTATGTTTGGGTAGGTTATCTTCATCTGATTCGTTGGACAGAGGGACTGTTAATTAATACACATCCAAGAATCTTTCAATAGTGGATTCCTTAGTGACATATACATATATGTATATTATTTCTCCTCCATATATTGCTGTGTCTGTAGAGATTCCTTATGTAATAATAACAATATATAAGTGTTACTCAAAATTAACATCTCCGTCAAACATCTATAGTATGATACATTAAAATAGATATGCTGCACGCACTTCTTATCATAAACGTAATATGTTAAAATTTAGAAACACATACATAGCAACAAAAGTAACCACCACATCATCAAGGAATAGTAGTAGATTAGTGCAAATAGTAGGAATTATCACTGATATGTATCTGATATTCCAAGGAAACAGCAACACCCTCCATCACGTGTACAATTGTGTGCGTGATACATTTTGCTCCGTATGTTACAAACAGAATCCAGTGAGTACACTCAGAGACGGAATTAGGAATTTGCTGATTTCTGTCTGTGACTGTACTGATTAATGTTATATGTAACATTTGGTTTAATCCTCTTGTCCAGTTAGTTGACTGTGAACAACGAATGAACAATCACATCCGACTTCCACATTTATATATGCAAAAATAATTCGTTGCGTTTCAGCTAACAACTATATAACATATACATATATCAGCAGTATTACAATATATATATATTCATATAATAATAAATTATAGTAACAATCATCGTTAAATAATCTCTGTTCATCATAATACTGTTTTGTCAAAACATTTTCATAAACATTTAAATAATTCAACTAGGATATGTATGTATGTATCATCAATCTGACAGTATATTGGAACTCAAGTTCTGTATCTTTCGTATATAGATTTTACATCGTAACATTCTAATAGTTACTCTATATAATATAGTATGTATGTATACATATATAGTCATCTACAAGTGTGCATAATCCGATACGATGTTGTGTCCGTAACGTAAGATACAGAACCAGGTTATTGGTAGCTAGATATTTCAGTACAACTCTACCTATGTATGTATGTACACGGTGTGAAGTGTCATCTAGGCTTTCTCATCTAGTGTGTAAGTCTTTACGGCCAAGCACAGCAATCAATCAGAAATCATTATTGTACACATGAACACACACATATGGATTATTACTATCTGTGATGAGGTGTTTGAAGAAAGAAAACTGAAGATCACACAGAGAATGATTGGAACGAAAATACTGCACTTGGCCACACAGAATAATAATGGAACAACACAGTAAAACACATACTAGGCCGTCCAGCAGCCTGAAGCAAGTGATAACGAGTTTTGTACATGTCTACACAACCTACAGTAGCACCTACAATCCACCATCGTCATATCAATAACAGAAACACTGCGCCCATCTCTCTCGTACGAACATATATCAAGTGTCTAAGGTCAGGAGGGATTCAAGTATTGAACTGTCGAGTGTAGAATTACAGTGTAGTCTGTCCTTGAGGTCCTCTGTCCATTGTAGGATTTGTGCCACTCTTGTTTCCACCGCCACCACTGGAATTACCACCTTTACCTCCGCCCATGGCTTTGAGTCGTTCCACTTCTTCCGATGGGATATCATCGTCGGCTTCCAGCGCTGGGTTTATTCGGCCGTTCATCTCATCCTTGCCCACCATCGTTGCTGCACCGTACATTTTGCCCATCATCCCTGAAGCCAGTACGGACATTTGTTCCCCAGCTTCAGATGGCTCACCAACTCTTTGTACATCTTCAGGAATATTCACCACACATTTGAACACATCGTATCCTGGTGCTAGTCTACCCGATTCAAATATCCATCTGGAAGGAACAAAGGCATTTAGAATGGTAACCGAGTAATTCATGCACAGTGTAACTTACTTTGTCCACCATGATACACCAATCAGAGTTACCAATGACATGACCATTGCCATCGTTCTGAATGGGAACAACTGTCTGCCCTGCTCGTAATCATAACCTGGATAGTGAATAAAGGGCGGCAGACTCATGAGAGGCTCGCCACCTGATAGTCGAACGAAGAAGGCAACAATGTAAGCTGCAAGGCTGCCGTAGGTATTGCAATGGTTTTTAAAATGAACCACCATTAATAGTTGAGGAAACAGGATGACGTACACTAAATCGGAACACATGGACCTATAGGAGAAAACGACATATATACCTTGAAACTTAACCAGATTCTTTAACTTATTACCATAAACCGTAGATTGAGGGAATAGTCAGTGCCATGATTGTAGCGAGAACGCCTACAACTAAAATTGATACACGCATCACCCAAATGATTTCCATTTCTGAAGCTCTCTGCCGGAAGATTAACTTGTAAACGTTTCTAGCAAACATGGAACTGGCTGAAAGGACACTGGAATCGGCTGAAGACATGACAGCGGCGGATACTGCACCCAGGCCGAAGAAGGAGACAAAGTCTGGTGTTAAATACTGCAATACCATTGGCAAGATCATGCTAGTTTCGTCTTCAGTCAATGGATAGGGACCTTTGTACGCTGTTTCGTTCCAAGCTGAACAGGAGGATTATTTGTTAAACATTGCTAAATGGATGAAGAGTAAGAGCTTGCTTACCAGTTGCTTTAGCAATCGCTCCAATCATAACGGGCGGAATAGCCATCAGGATACATCCGAAGGCGGCCACATATGACAAAATTTGCGCTCGTCCAGCTGTCTTACTTGACAACACTCGCTGGAAGTACACCTGTGTACATATAAAACATTCACTTGATTATTGTCCACTTGTCCTTGATGTTGTCAAGTCATTACCTGCCATGGAATTCCACCAAAGATCAATAACATCCCGTAATCTATGTAATAGAAGTACTCGTTCGACTGCACTTGGCCGATCCAATCGACGTCCATAGATGACAAGGAGGCTACATGTT
>JAGJTL010000176.1:951584-969843 GCA_022063505.1 Calosoma granatense | reverse complement strand
TGAATGACATCTGTGTAGGCAACGCTGTACAGTCCACCGAACAATGTGTAGAATACGGCGATACATGAACTGAAGATTACGCTGGTCCTATGATCCATATCAATGATGACACTCAGTGTAGCACCTATTGAAATGAAAGCGTGGATCGATGAGGAATCTATGAAACAAAATGTCCAATATACAAACAAACCTAAAGCTGCTAAGATTCCAGCTGCCCAGAACACTTCTCCGCACAGAGCTGGCAAGAACAACAAGCCTCCCATTCGTTCACCGAACGAATCTTGCAGTGGATCCAACATGGTGATGTAACCTTGCCGCCTCATCGGATTTGCGAAGAAAATTCCACCTAACAAGAAAGACAGGCATTCTAGCAGAATCAAGTTTTGTTGGTGTGTGGAAATATCTCACCAAAGACCAAACTTAGTGCATAACCAAATGGTGCTTGACACCATACCAGTCCTGAGGTGTAAATAGCTTCAGCCGTTCCATTGATGTATCCACCGCCGACCCATGTTGCTAAACGAACATTGTGCGAGTCAGTGTTAAAGTTTCAGATATGACAAGACTAGTAATTAAAATTATCCATACATTCTTGTAAATGGTTGGGTAAGAATAGATGAAACTAGTCAAGTGTCAAAGTAGGTTTCTATTTTATCAGTTAATTATACACATGTATTCCAAGTAGTGTGTATACGACCTTGGTCAAATCATTGACTAATGTATAAAAATAACCGTAATCATCATTCATTCGTCAAATGGAACATAATTCTGAAAATGTGTTTAAATAATTAACGACATCATAACGTACAGTGTTTGGTTGTAAGGTGCGCTTGCGTATTGTAATGTAATTGTATGCATGAATGATTCAGTACACGGGTCGATAATTGTAATTAATTTAAGGAGCTATTAGTGAATTACATTATGTGTAAGTCGCGAGTATTTATGAACGGATCTATGAACAGGACCGTAACGTCGGAAATATTCACACCTGTCATGGTGAAGATGCCGACGAACAAGCCGATACTTCGGCCAGCCAACATCACCTCCTCCTCGGAGTCGTTCCCTGCCTCCTTCTTCCTGCCGGCCCATATCCCTACGGCCAGGATGAGAATGTAGAACAAGATGATTGAGATGATTCCCGCTACGTTGATCATCTTGTTGCTGTGAACACATCATCGGTACTCAAATCATTCGCTCACTCATGCCTCTATGCCACTTACATTTATTCAGTTATTCCTGGTTCTAGGTATCGTTGCAGAATCCTGCTAACGGATTATTGAGTTGTGCTGTTGTTGGAATGTTTCACTGTTTGTACGAGTCCCAATATATTTCACCCATGTTTCACACAATTGTTCAATGACGATTGATTGGAATATGTAATAGGTATGTGTATAGTTAGGCAACCGTTATATGAATTATTGTCCTTGTATATATAAACATCTATCATAGACTATATATGTAACTATGTAACAGTGTATCTATGTATATATGTATGTAGGAGTGTGTGTGTTAATGATTATAGCACAGGTTTATAGGCTGGTGATGATGGTACAAGTATTGATAGTTGGATGCTGATGATGGTTCATATGTAATACTGATGTTGACAACTGTCGCCCCAGCGTAGCGATGTCTTCTGCGAGGGACTGTTCCTGGTTCTAAACGCTAGACCGCACATGGGCGCTCGCTGTTGGATGCATCAATACACGCGTTACACGGAGAAGGTTTAGTGAAGAAGACGATGTACAAGCGCGGAGCACAGATCACTAACAACTAGTGAATGAATAGATCGACAGATAGACAGGCAGATTCAACACACTCAATCACCGCACACTCGTGTGACAATGTTAACTGTAAGATCACACGTTTATCGGTAGCACGTCAACGATGAGATGGTTGTTACAACGATATTTCGCTCATACGGCTACTCGCTGGCCTGGCTGGCTGGCTGGCTGCTTCACTCAGCTTGTGCGCCTCGTCCCTCGGACGGCGCGTGTATTGATCGCGTACTCAATGACGTCAGAGCGTCGCGGTGCCCCATTGGGCTTGGTGAGAGAGACCGAGAGAACGCTGGTGGTGATCACCACCGCCTGTCCGGATTGGTTCGGGCATTCTCATTTGTTATCAACTGTTGGATTATGGGCCCTCCCTGTACTCTACGCCCACCCACACGAAATATTCTGTGACACACTTACACACACACACATAGATAGATACGGTGGTGGTAGTACTAGGAGTGGTGGTAGTTCAATAACGCATCCACACATACACACATTCACGCACACACAGACAGTTTGAATGCAAAAATCTAACCGAAACCACCACCTTCATAGCTGATGCCGTCATCGGATTTACCCGAAACGTATTGTCTAATCTAGACCCGACTCTAGAACTGTTCGTCTATGACCTTTGCTAATAGATTTTGCACAGGTACACTGAACACGTACATACATTATAGAATAAGAGCATGCATGCTAGAGGCGAACAAGCATCTGCCACTATACCTACAGCTACTATAACTGGGGAACATTAACTATTATTTATTTATCGTGAATTGTAATATGCTAGTTCATATTCAGATGCTTAAACATTCATATTATGTATGTGTATTTACAGTCATAATAGAAATAGATATTTAACAATCCACGTAAATAGTTAAATTAATTACGTTTACCTCAGCAATCATGAACCAGAATTAGCAGTGCTGGCTACAATTATCTACTAACAAACACTACTTATTTACCAGTAATAAACACTGTACTTACAAAACTGCACAAGCGATGATTCGAACATTGCGTTCCTCCGAGTTACTTGATTTAGAAGTGATTATTATTCCATCAATAAATATTAATTGATGTGCATCGAACTAGACAAATGACGTCACAATCATAAATGTATACTCGCATAATGGTAGAATATATTGAGTAGCAATAGTTATATGGTAGAAATCCTCACATCAGAAATATAAAACGTAATACTGTGTGAGACCGATACAATTTGTCGTACATTAATTGAATTGGCCGGTAACCAGTACAGTAATTTGCTAGTTCATTAATGGTAGGGGTGACAGGGGTTGCTATAAATCGTTTCAGCGAGCGATGTACATTAGTATATATACACATATGTGTATGTGTGGGCAAGTGTTGAAATTGGCACAGGCTGCATATGAAATGTATGTAGTAAAAATGCGATTTAAATGACAAGATTAGTGGACACAGACCCGGAAAGTTCAGGTGCCACTGGCACTGGTAATTTATAACTCTGTCACGCGATATCTGTAATTTCTAACATCATACACACGCACACACGCACAGAGGGGGGTGTACATCTATTTATAGGGTGTAGGAAAGTACGGGGCTTGGCCGAAAATAGGGCAATGCTTCTCATTAACGAAACTAGTAACACTTAAACGATATTTAATTCATGAATCCTATATTTCTTAGTATCGGATGCAGAATTAAAAATCTCTCTTACCTTGTTTTAAAGAAGACGTTGCACTGTTTCAAAATATTCTGTCATACATGCGTTATAGATATTCATGATGTGCGTGCGTGTATGTGTGTGGGGGGTATAGTTGTTAAATGTTCTGATATGTATGTCGTGTTGCAACCAATTAATCGTACTTGTGATGCACGTTGGCGAAGTGGTCCACCTACAGGCGTACATGCATATTCAACAGCTGTGGAGGTCCCTTGGTAAATTAGCAATTAGCAATACTTCTTCCTTCCACGCTTGGAATTAATTCACGTCATGTGTAATATGCATATTAAACAGTAGCATCCGTACTGTCCCTAAGAAAACAAAATGTATCTAGGCCAGATTGTGCTCAGTTCAAACTCAATGTCCATGCAGTATGCTATGGTGTTCAGGCTGAGGGTGATGTTTCAAATATAGATCCACTGCCAAGGAGACTTGTAAATATTACATAACAAATTGATCGTGCGTTGATTCAGTGGTGTGGCATTCTGCTACCATCTATAGAGAGGGTAGCTGAACGGGTGGTGTTGGTAAAGTCACCCTCTGTGGCAGTGGCAGACCAAATAACTAACTCAAGTATGTGTTACAGATGCATCTATGAGGCAGATACGGGTAGGGTATAATGTAGATAAAACAGTACACATCCACCACCACCAACATTTCTCAATAGAAAATCAATAAACAACCGTTGTGACTCAGGATCATAGATGTCAGCAGCAGGAACAGGAAACATACTCATGTATATGTACGTATCTACTTAGTTTCCTGTATATACTATTTGTCAGATAACTTACAAGGCATGAAGGAACGTGATTAGACAATGGTATCAATAATGAATACGGTTTCTGTATGTATACATATGTAATAGACGTTTATTTCGTTTTATGGATGAACGAATGACATTAATTTCCAATACTGGCGATGAACACGCCGAATCACAGATAATATACATTTCCTTACAATCAGGCCAGACCATACAACATTCAGACACACAGACTGAATATCCAACATGTACACAACATAGCAACATCAATTATAATTTCAACATACACCATTGTTTTATACACGTACCCACGTACGTATGTATGTACAAACATTTCTAAATGAAACACACATTTGTTAAAATCATAACAAATATTACAAACAATTATGGCTTACAATTTTTCATAAAATGAAACAATGTGAATATAATATTTTCTACAGCTATATAACATCTTAAACTAGATAAATTATGCTTTATATTCAACAATATATATATAGTTTTAGGTACATATTAGAGATGTACAACATTGTCTACAGTGAAATACTAAATGTACACTCTAGTTCTTTGTAAAATTTCCTTACAGAATTGATTAAAATTTGATTAGGTTGACATTCGTTTGTAGGCCGAGGTTTCATCTTAGTGTAATTACATTAAAAATTAACCATAATTTCTTTAGGAGAATTTCTAATGAATTAAAACTGAATTCTACTGTTTGGTTGATATGATATTTTTGTAAGCATATGTTTGAAAATATCACAGATGAAAGAAAACTTGATATACTTCTTCCTGAAAGTTTATTTAAAAAATCTAGTTCTAAGAACGGTTTCAGTAAACCATATTTTAATCAGTAGTCAAATGCAGTAATAAATTAAAATATTATCATGGTCATAGTGATTTCAGATATTGTATGTATCTTCTACATAGTATGTACAATATTAATTCTCTTATTTCTGCATTAGTTTCATAGAAAATTGTATTGAATAATGAAAACATGTTGGTTTATGTTTACCAAAAGCGTATACTCCCTTCTCGAAAATTGAAACACCTATAGCAATACACGTACTGGTGTATCATGATTATTCTTATCATTTGTAAGATTTCACACTGGACAGAAGCTTATATCAGAATACTGGAATGACATATACACACTTAGGTATATACACAGAGTGCTTCCAAACACATGAGCCATACACACACACACACATATATGCATGTATGTGTAGCTCATATATTTTATTATCACTCTGTGGTTTTATTAGGATCAGACGTTCCAAGAAAATATGAACAGTTACTTGTTTGAGTTTCTGTACTGTACAAACTATCTATCTATCTATCTATTACAAATTAGTAATCATTTTCCTTTTGCATTTGCAATGATAACATCAATCATTATGATATAAAATGTTTTACAAAATCAGACTTATTTTCTTGGAACAATATGTATAGTGTGTGTGTGTGTGTGTGTTTAACAGCTTGCATTATTTCCCCTCATAGAGATGCTCATCCGTCTGTCGACTCGTGCGTTCACTATCCCGGATGGAGCTGGTGGCGGATACTTCCATTTACAGGGCCGCTGTACCAGATGACTATCTGTTGACGCCCGACTACGGAACGGTACTGTACTATCATCGGGACTCTGAATATCCTCGTCTGCATCCGGTTTATCTTTCTCTTCTTCCAGATCCACTTCCGTCCATCGTCGACCTGTGACATTCTCTACATGTGAAACCGGGACACAATATTAACGACCCGGCCTCAAGCAAAATGATAAGTCAACAGAATTCATTATAAAAACACAGTGTGTTATCTTTGTTCATTAATTTCAGTTGACATAAGTACTCCCCCGCCAAGTATGGGAGATGAGAAATCTTTATCTGTATTGATCCTAGACCCGAAATTCATTTGCATAAATGGTTTAATCTACGATCTGTGTGCCGATGCGTGCAAATATATCATAGTGGAAAGGTAAGTGAATGTTTACTTATGTGAATAACGGACTCACCTAATAACATTATCGGTGACACGGCCTGACGACATGTGGTGTTGAAAAAGCCACTGGATGACACGCCGGAAGAACAGAAAAATCGCATAGTATCCGGAGAGGAGGGTTGCGAGCGATCACTGCCGGATCTCCGGAGTTTCGGGCATTTGTTGTGCATCCTCCAGAAGCGACACACGTCCCGGAATACAGCCCAAACCTACACCACACGTATATAAATAATACTTATACTAAACAGGAAATAGCTTGACAATTCTGGGGAAATATCTCTTTTTATAGTAAACAAAAATAATTTAAACTTTTCATCATCCATTTCCATCGTGTTGTTTTGCTCAGATTTCCCTGGCGCACTGTGGTAAGAAAATTATACATCTTTCTGAATTATAAAAGTTTTCAAGTTTGTCTTGAATATTGGCAGCAGCCGAGACGAACTCTGCTGCTGGCTTTATTAAATGGGAGAGTCAACAATTATAAGTTCCGTGTTGCAGTGAGAATCACTCAGACGCTGCACATCGCCGCGCGCTGCCGATAATAACATGTCGCTGCCATTTGCTTTTAAACCGCACAAAGTTTTATAATAAAAAAGTTGACAAAACATCTGCTGTAAGCAAACAGCTTATGTAAATCTCGATCTGTCAAAGGTAACCCGCCGCCCTTTGAAGAAAAATTTAAATTCTATGCAAAATATTCAGCAACCGAACCGGGCGATAGTAGCGGAACAAACTTTGTCCCATCCATCTAACACTACATCCATTCACCTATCGGTAACATTCAATAACTTGTGAGTACTTGACACTCCACCACGAGTAGAAATACGATATTCACATCACTGTAATTATTACAACTTTCTACTTGTTTTAGGAATGAATAAAACTACATTCGCCAATGAATGTTTTTTTACCTTGAATAACATGGAAAACTTCAGTAAGAATATAAACTAGGTCAATTGTAACTGTAAGTATCGTGAAGTTTACAACAATTCATGCAGGACTAGTGTTGTAGGTACGTGCAGGTGTAAAGTTACAAGTTCATACGTGCGAATAATTTATATGAAGAAATACGAGCGTTGCCTCCTTCATTATATGGGCAATCAAGTGTTCCCACCCCGTAATTACACGTAAGCAGACAACGTTCATACCTTGTGTAGATGATCATCCACAAATAGTACTAACACAATCACCTACCTGCTCAATACTCTCACGGACCGATATCTCGTGGAAACAAACGCATCCAATTTCTTTACTCCGCCGTTGTCCTTCCTCAGAGCTCACCATGCGGTCGCCATTTTGATCGATCTTGTTACCGACAAGCACAACAGGTACCTCTGATAGATGATCCTTTAAAAGTAAAGATGTCACACATACGTGTTCATCATCACATGCACAAGAGAAATCAATCCATCTAAATCTAAATTATAATCTATTGCAGAGAAGACAATGGACTACTGTACTATTACTGATCTGTTAGTTGAAAAGTACGTATTGAATTCTGTATTTAGTAATAAATGCAAAAAGAAGACCGGAGGGTACTTTGAGAGAATATAAATGTGCTGGTACCTTGTTGATATTGGTACCGAGGCGTCTGCGTCGCTTGTTATAATTGATGAGGAACTTCAGACGATTACACTCGTCAAAGGAACACTTGTCCGTCACAGAGTACATGAGAATGAACGCCTCCGCCCACCGGATATTCGCTTCCAGAGCGAGACATTCACTTTCCTGTAACACAAGAAGAAAGAAATTCAATCAACCGACCAACTGATGAGCCATTTTTCATTCATTACTACACTCCACCCCCTCATCCCGCTGTACATCATGGTATTTGTGCCATTAGCAATCCGAGTGACGCGGACCCTTTGCAGTACATTTTCATCCGCCTTTGACCTACAAACCTTTCGATTTCTTATTCAATTACCATTGCACGTTTCCCCGTGTGTACATCATCATCAGAGCAAAATGGGATATTAGAAGTGTGTGCTCTCTGAGAGCAGCAAAGAACGAGAGCAGAGAAACACACGGGCAGGGAAGTGCGTGTACGTATCGATTGCTCGATATATACACTTCAAATCACCAGATTCCGGTTGCACCATAAATCTTCGTTAGTACTTGACAAAGAAGCTCGTATTTACGATACGGCATTCGTAGAAAAAACAACGACGAACAAATAAACCAATGTAAATTATCGCTCCCAGTGGAAATGTTGGTACATATACCTACATTAGATGTGAGTATCATACATACAAAGAATCTCACATGTGTATTGCTATCGGTTATATTACTTGATGTTATTTAAAAACAAACAGACACAATTAAAACCTGTGCGTTTGTCCTCTGTGTTGTACAACATCACCGGTGTAATGTAATTTCTTTTTATTTCGTACAGAATTCCATGGACCGTGGCCGCGTATAGTATAGAGCGCTTCTTCCCGCGAACTAAATTATACTCTCATCCTGCGGAATTAGTAGTTTCACACGGCTGCGCAAGGTATCCTGACGTTGCACATTCACAAACAATTACAAACAACATGTGTACGTAAGTGTTTTGTATTCTGCCGTTGATGTTAACTATTTACATGCTTGTCTGATAGTCTGAACATTTATAATTGGTCTATTTGGTTATTAATGAAGGCAATCTTAAAGAATCGTAGCAACTTTCTGCAGCGACGGAGAAACAAATAAAATTCAAGGACTTCATTATCTATTCTAAATGCTACGCAATATTGAAAGTTCCGTAAAGTGTGATGTTGAACAGAAGAATTGCTACAATGGACATTGTTCTTAGTTCCGGGTTCAAGTTGTTGTTTTCCGTCGTCATCCAATGCAAAACTCAGTGAGTCTCTCACGTGCCAGAGTAAAAGAAAACTGGCCGTCTGTCAGTGTGAAACTTGAAAACACTGAAACTTTCAGAGATGAAGCTGTACTCACACTGTCAACATGAATGAATGAATGAATCATGTATTAATTAAATCTATTCATCACTGCCGACGGCAGCGACAGAGCCAGAAATGGAAGTAGAAATCTAACGAGCCATGGTTTAAATTAATCTCGTAATAATCACTAATTAATTGCCCGAGTACACGGACAATATTCAAACATCCCTTGCATTTAAATTTTATTTCTCTACGTTGTTAGGCTGGATTCAAATTACAATTTGCAGCAATTAAATTTTATACAAAATATTACTTTAGTTTAAGTGTAAGTGAGGTAGGTATCTCATCAATCATGATTGGTAATATTCTATTAGTATATACGAGTATATCTGTAATGCCCAGGTGTATATTTGATCATACAAGTGTCATGTGTGTTCACAGAGGAAATGGCTATTCTCTAATTGCATTTGTGCAGGAAGCAGAACTCTTACAGTGAAGGAACATTAGTACAGTTATAATATATCTCTGTGCACATGTGTGTGTGTGTGTGTGGGTGGGTGGATGGATACTTACTTGTGGCTGACCAGCTGTGTCCAGGATATCAAAGTATACCATTTCATTGTCGATGACAGTATGAAATGTGTACACTTTCTCAAGGCTGGGGTCATACTCGCCAATGTAGCGCCGTGTGATGAATCTAACGACCATTGCTGAAACACAATGAGAAGAATCATGTCATTTCACTCGCTATTAATATAAACCGGCAAATCGTTTGTGAAGGATGAGAATTGATTAAAATAAAACAGCGGCCAGTATTGATTCAGCATAGTAAAATTGTTGACGCATGAACAATGTAAATAAACAATAAATTCTGAAATGTTTGAAAATCGTAACAGCATCAGTCCGGGTTATATATAGCAGCGGCTATTGTATTTTAGGCCTGTGTGAATTACACGTCCTTGTAGTTATTTTAGAACAACGGACATTCCATTTACAAGTACATACACTTGCATATATTAAATATAAGTACATACACACATGTATGTATATCACTCATTTCAGTAGATATTATGTTCCCATATAGAACTCTGACATGTGTTGTTTGTTTTCATTTATAAATAAACATAAATGTGCAAAATATACGCCTTACACATTCGTGTCATTTGTATAAGTGTTTTAGGCGGAATAAATATTTCTTATTGAAACCCTAACAAACTATAAACTACTTTGTCGCCGCAGTTACACGCACAACTCTATATTGGAAACACTGAAATATACTAGACTTACACAAGTAGTAATAGCAGTAGTAGTAGTAGTAGTAGTAGTAGTTGGACCTGAATTTCAGGGTAAATAAGTAGTTACAGACTTTGAACAAACACCAATATATCATCATCAACATTATAATAGTTACTCAGATATGTTATATACATGGAGCCAGAGAACTGTACAGTAAGTTGTACAAAACTCAATGGTTTCTACATAGTCAAGTTAAAAGCAACTATGCTTGTTACTAATTTAGAAAATTACAAATAAAGCTTATTTCGTTTCCCCTGAAATGATACAAGTCATATTTACATATAATGTTCGTTTCAGTGCCGATGGACAACACGACACAGGTACAATGTAATTACTAGCTACTAATGAAGTGTGTAATGTGTAACAAGCTAGTTGACTAAAGTGATCCGATATGCAATGTCAGTTCACTAACCACTGACCCAAGTCATTTGATGCGAGTCACTTGACCGATAGAACCTGATCCTGCGACCTTGATACCGCCATCCAGCCATATAGCATTACATATCTACCGTACACTAGCCTGGCAGCACTCACAGCTAATCTTTACTAACACTGATTGATGAAGTACTAAATATAATTAATACACTTGGACGGAACAAAATCCACCACACACGAACTCATAAAAGTCACTGGTATTTCGATGTGCACTTTTAGTACTCTTGTAGCATCCATCCATCAACACCTAAACTACACTAACAACAATCAATCAATAACTTTCAACCGTACAAAACAAATCAACGTCTACAACAGCAAACAGTCATCACGTAGCTATTTGACGAAATTAAATGTTTTTTTCCTGTCCTGCGAACATCGACACGAATGCCGAACTGTTTTAAAAACAACGTGCAATTAATAAATTCAATTAAACTTTAATCCTTGCACATTTAAATCGGGGAAAACTTAGTTGCTAGCACAGAGAATTGAAATTAGTTTGCGATGATTTTATCTCGGGTTTTTTGTTCTTCTTCTGTTGCGGCTTGGGACAGTATTTTACAAAGTAAATATAGATTTACGCTCTCGTTCACAAAATATGTTGTAGGGATTCTGCGCGCGGTCTAACTGTACACTAAGTTCAGCCATTCATGTTCCACACCATATAATCTGTAAGATTCACCAGGAACTTGTGTAAATATTTACAAAGGTTGCAATCATGTAGAATCTCTAAATCGCTTTTCAGAATTATCTGTGTACACACATATGAACATTCTAAATCTCTGCATGTATGTGTGTGTGCGTGTGCGTGTGTCTATATACAGAGTTGTAAATTATGTACGTACACATAGATATAATTCACTCACTTGTACATACATATGTAAGATAGTGAATTAATTTCACTCACTTTGTGAACATGTGTATGTTGGAATGTAATGGAGTATGTATATAGAACGCATACATATTATTATATAATGCGGGTGTATATATTCAGTATTGCTCATGATAATAATGTAGAATATCGTGCTTGTATGTTTGCGTTATCTCCCTGTGTGTGCATGTATTAACCGTAAGTTTGTATGAGTTCACGTTACAGAGACAAGAAGTGTAAGTTTGTACTGAACTGAATTAACAAGGAATAGAGGTAGTTGATTATGTGAACGACACAGGGAACTACATTATATATGTACAGATATACTGATTGTTGTCAAGTTCTAACTAGAGATGTATGTGTGCGTATATATATATGGAAGTCACTTGTAACAGAAAACGAATGTTCGCACCTTTGGTTCGTACCTGACTTTCCAACGCCGGCTTGGCCCAGTACCATTACCTTTAGGGTCTTGTGCCGCGGATAGAAGCCCAGTTTGACAAGGGAGGATGACTTGGGGGGCGTTGTACTCATCATTGGGCCGAGTGACGACAGTTCACCTCACTGTTCAGATCCTGTAAAGTAAATACATGGATCAATTATACTAGCTGCAGCGAATCTTCATATTTCACTGTCACAGTTTTAAGCTGCGTAATAACTTGATTGTACCTAAAAGTTAGAGATGGCTAACTGAATAAGCCCCGAGACTAACTACAAATAACTTTCCATGAATGTATATATACAAAGAGAGAGAGAGAGAATAATTTCTCTGATCTCTTGCATAGAGAAGGATAGCATACCTCCCAGCAAACATCCGTTACTTTGTTGGTACTCTAGTTTAAAGGCATATTTTACATTGATTCTGTTATATCAAAAAAAAACTTGTGCAACAAAGTTTGTGAAACGTTGAGTTTTGGGGTAGACATATAAAGGACAGGTTCAGCATATCCAACTTCTGAAGTTTGAACAGCCTGCGTGGATTCCACATTTATTGACGAGAAAAAAGAGATTTCATGCTTGTAAAGATGACACATAATTCAGCGATATTTTATAATAAGAACATACGAGTAACTGTAGCTTTAATCATTTTAATCTTGGACGTCTAACATAAAATCAATAATGAAGTCAATTATTTTAATGGTATTCTGTGGTTTTCCTTTGTCGATTCTTTGCTTTATTTACTTTTATTATCAGTTTCGTAAAGTCACCTTTAGCTAAACCTACAAACGTGAAGCGACGACGTAATAGCAAATTAATGGCAGATCAGACAGAATATCTCTCTCTTTCTCCTACGCACTTACACACACACAGAAAGACAAAGAGAGAGAGAGGCGTACCCGGCATGTCACCACTGATTCCAGTTCGTTAAAGAAATTAGGTCAGAGGAGACAAATTCTTCTTTAAATCCTGCACCAGGATTTTCTACGAATTTAAATGAAATCTTTATGCAAGAGAAAGTTTCCTTGAGACCCAGTGAACCTTTCCATCTGCTTGGTTGCACACTTGGTAAACTGCATTTTTATTTCATGTTCATAAATGTAGCAACATGAATGTGATTTCTTTCTAAAGACGGAATCAATATGTGGTTTGTAGGAAATACAGTATGATATTTCCATACACACACACACGCATTTAAAGGTCGTAGGTTACTTCTGCTCCCAGCAATGATAAACCGAGCAGACAGAATAAAAGAAAATATTAAAATTCTCAGTATTGGTATATTGAAAAATCTTGAATTTAGGCTGGCGGCTGGTTTTTAAATGAAACGAATACCATGTCAGGTCAGGCCCATCAGTCATTCAGAAAGCAGGAAGGCGTGAGGAAATAATTCTTTTCTGCTGTGGCAGAAAAATATAACACTCTGTGCTGAAAACAAAATTAAATTCCTAAGCTACACAGTCATTTCGGTGGACACCTGTTTCAATGAAATGTCATTGGAAATTGAAAGGAAACAGCTACTGTATGTGGCTTCGGCAACTGAAGAAACTCTCTAGGTAAATATATACAATATACGTGCATGTTAGTTTAAATGAAACAAATGAATACTTGTTCGCAGTGTCCAAGACTGGGGTTTGACGTAATAATAATATTTATATTCGTAGGCAAAGTAAACAACTGGCAGGTGGATAGGTATTTATTTCCATTGAAATAGGTCGCGGTAACATTTAATGTACTGCATGTATGTACAAACTAAGGATTGTGTCCACTGCAGACAAAAGTAATATTATTTTTATTGCATTAAGTTTACCAGTAACAGTGTTTCAAATATTTCTCTCATAACTGGAAATGGTGTCGTAAATTCAACTTTATACATACTCTCGTATGTCATCTACAAAGTATGACAAATTTAATTACACCATTATTCTCCTTTAATTTCACTGGGATTTTCTATTACATCCATTGTGAATAAATGATTTAATGAATAACGCATTAAATTTGAACAAACACTGAATGCATATATGCGTGCTGTGTGTCCATTTATATATATATTTTTTATATATTGTTACTAGGCATGAAAGCTCGTGATGTCTCTCTCTCTCTCTCTCTGACTGTCTGGCATGTGTCACTGTATAGAGAGACTGTGTAACACTGAGTATCGGTGTATAAAGTAAATCGATATGTGCTAGGTTCATTAATGCCAGACAGAGTTTATATCACTTTGATGGTTGCACATCTTACGTATCTAGCTAGATCCAAGACTAGCGTCGCATATACTTTCATCATTGTCCAATTAATTACTGATGACACTTAACAGTGACACTGCGCTAGCTAGCACTGTAAACAAACAACACACAAAAACAGACAGACAGATATATGAAAACAATAGAAAACCACTATTGGAAAACAAAATAACGAATTCGGTAAGTGATTCGTGAGTGAGTTTATGGAAAATATCTGTATACTATAATAATACAATTCTACAAGAATCTACGAATATTGTTGAATAAAATATTATGAGTGGAATATATTGAATACAAATATCTGCTTTGATAGGCACAATCCTATTCTTGATTCACAATGACACTTGCATATGCATTGTGTGTAGCAGTTAGTATGTAGAACACATACAGGTAGGTACGTTATCTGTGACTGGCGGCGGTGGCGGCGGTATCTATTCAATATTGTTCCATGACTGTTTGTATTTAAATTTCGCGGTCAGCGGTCAATTGGTTGCGTGGCTCTAACAAGATTACACAGCTGAATATCGTCCAATTATACTAGAATCGTATTCACCATACACCGCACAGATATCATCCAACATATATATGCAAATCCCTGCTGACAATATGTATGAAATTTGCCACTAACCAATTCAACTTTACACTATTCATAAGTGCATTAGTTTCAATATTCATGCGCGAAATCAAATCTCTATCCATTTTCAATTTTCTTACATGTTTACTTTCATTTCCCGGTTTGAATCAAACAGGAACAAGACAAATTTTAATCAAAATATTTACAGCAAAAAGCCATGTACTGCATTCAATTTATCACAAAGTTTTTATTTGAAAACTTAAATGAAATATTGATTCCAATGCGTAGAGATTTAACAGACGGAAAAACACATTCAATTTACTAGGGTATCTCCGTTCCGTGTTTTGTTACAATGATTTCCATTTAGAGTTGACTCATTATATTTGCCACACATGGCATAATTATCGACAATGATTATTTCACAGTCAATCAGCACTCGTCCTCCAAAATGAACAACAGTTGATATTTCAATCACATAGATTCCGATCTATCCGCGGTTTTAGATTGGAATCAATTACTGCGGGCGCTGCGGGTACTCATGAATATGTAATGCATGTATATTATTTTCCCCTGACACGCGTTATATATGTATATTGTACATAATATCATCATTTTTTACAAGTTACACGTACGTGTGCGGGAGACGATGTACGGCTGGTACGCGTGCTGGCGGATATAGAACAAGATGATATCTGGCAGAATGATGTCGGTAACTTTGCCAATCCTTCGACAAGGGACACACATGTGTCAGGATCGGGCGTGAGTTAAAAGCACAGCTTTATGTCCAAGTCGAAGGATATAGTTATGTTTGATCAATGTTAAATCAATGGATAGGAAGTACTGCGTACATTTCCGTTAGCACACAAGCCATGTACGAGTAAATGTGTTTGCTATTGAGAATGTTTTATATATATTTACTGTAGGTATGTTGTAGAGATGTTTGTTTGTGTGTTGTGCCTATATGTGATAGTTTTCCTAAGATGACAGCTGCACATATCACCACAAGGACCACATGTAACCACTTTACTCTCCGGCTTTTCCGTGCCTAAATGTGTACACTACACCAAACATGTGTATGCTATATATCTCACACTCTCTGCCCTTCTCTCTTCGTTTCATCTATAAACACGCTAAGTGTGTGTGTGTTTAAGCATAGGTGTCCACATTAGTACAACCATCGGTGATGAGATGAGGTGAGAGCTATGGTTGTATACTCCTCTCACATCACTTATCAAACACCCCTCAATATACACTCTAGCACGCTGCGCTGGTTTGACTGATTATACTGCCCTGTATGTATGTATGTATGTAGAGGGATACATCACGTACTAGTGATCGCTATTCAAATATCCCATCACCAATACCGCCGCCGCCGCAAGCGTGGATGTCGGACTGTTAAGTACTTCAAACGTCAATTGGTAACGTACAAATTGAACATTTCTAGAACGGGCACGTTTCGTCCTTGACACAAGGCTGGTCACCACCAGCGTCACACACTGTTTCACCCTGTTTTGCATACATATTTGACACTTTCCGTGGGCGCTATTCAATATATAAATAGTTCGTTAATAATTCTGTGCAGTCCGTAACAGTGAAATTAACTTTATATCGTTAGCTAGTTGCTATGCTGATAAGAGCAAGTTGCCAGTGCAAGTACTGTTGTTGATAATTGCGATTAGAATTCACAGTTTGTAAATTTGTCGGTTTTGATAGATTAGCTTAACTGTTAAGTACTTTTTCAGAGATCACATTGCACAAGTTTGAGAGACATAAAGTGGAAACAACTGCTCCTGACATGATGCTCAAACTAAAGGCATCCATTATCATTTGTATGTTAAAGGACTTGTGTATACTTGTTGTTTATGTGAGAGAACTGAGAAATGGTCTGAAAGATAATGGTTCATATTTTATATTGTATTGTGTAATAGTAGAGGAATTCCAGATACACGTTCCTAACATACTCCCATGTGTATGTACGTACAAACTACACACACATACACACACAAGTAAATATTTCATTCATACTGCTGTGAGTGTAACTTAATATATGAATGATTACACTATTTCATAGTTAAAGTGTTTTAATGGAAAACAACCTAATACAATTCATAGCAGTAATTCTTAATTTCAATGAACTACATCCCTTTCCATGTAAATATACATGAATTTTAACCATTGTTAACACTAGTGATGATGAGATAAAATTGTGCAAATCTTTTTTCATGCAAGTGAATAAATTCAATTAAAACGTTAGTACATTTATTTTTCTACGGGTGCAAATAATGGAATGAAATGTGTGTCAGGCTCGTTATAGCGTGGCGATGTAATGCGACACTAATACCAGCAGGTGAATCAAACATCCATCATTAAAAGAGCCGACATGAACGTAAACAATATCCAGTCAAGCAGCAGATGCTCCAAGTGTATTATATGGCAATATAATGAACATTCTATAGACGTATACTCTCTAGATATTGAATCATTAATGACAAATACTTAGCTAGACAGAAATGCATTATACAATGATGGTCTAGCTCTCTCACTTGATTCAGGGGATAACGTCACAAGTCAGCATCATCTACACTTGATAACTATTCTATCCAGAATTTCATTACATTCCTTCATTTTTGAATCTGGATTTGCATAATTTAATTTGAAACAAACAAACGTTTGCATATCAAAAGCAACATCACTCCGTCAGTACATCTTATCTGTTTACCCGTGTGCCTGGCAGTATTACTTCAATTAACACAAAAATTATTTCCACAACAAACGTGCAACGAGTCCGCTAAATACCCTTAATTACATTTTCCTTTGTGTGCAATTCTCACCATCTGTCAAATACGTTATTAATTACCCGCTTTTATCCGACGAAACCGCCGCGCAGTTTACAAAATTAAATTAAATATTCCAATTATATAAACAAACTTTCTTCTGCTGATGTCGTCCGATAAAAATCATTTAAACTTTTGTGTGTAAAGCCTGATTAGTAGTAGTATACTGGCAGTTTGTGTTTTGTTGAAAAAGTTGTACAATTAATTTGGATTCTATGTCCAGTTTTGGACATTATTTAGCTATTCTGACCCGCAAGTAATCTTGTCGGAAATGAATAATTCACTGTCGCCGCAAGACAGTAATGCCCTATCTCAAATATGTACAATGTACATACAACACTAGCTACCTGGCAGCCCGGAAATTTCCGGCAAGCAACGATCCCAGTGGGAAGCCGTGCTGTCATTAGGAACACTGCTGTGCTAATATTCCAAGTCTCATATACATACATACACTATCTTATATATA
>JAGJTL010000176.1:934572-951538 GCA_022063505.1 Calosoma granatense | reverse complement strand
ATTCTCTCGATAATATCATCTGTCTATCGATCCTTCCACCAACGTAACCAATCTTCAGTTTCATTTTCACTGTTCATGACTACAACTCGAAACATTAGTTCCATACCTGATGATTTTGATGATAGCTGATCGATTTCACAACAAACCAGAAGCAATCGCACGAATTCCGTATATTAATTAAAGCGTGTACACATTGATGAGTTGGATGTGATAAGTCTATTCTATTGAAATCTTCAAAGCACCGGTTGTGTAAATGCTTTGTCAGAATGGAATCATGTGAGCACATTGATTAGTGGAAGTTCTATTGTTTAAAGTCCGAGTAAAGGTAAGCGAAGCCCGGATTTGAGAGCTTTTGTACTACACGTAAGTGAGAAATGATGGAATCAAATACAACACTAATGCGTAGAGACAAAAACGATTAGTCCACATGATTTCCTACTACGTATATATGAATTAACAGGCTTGAAGATGTCACAGCCACAGCCAGTAATTAATGATTGTAGCGTGTAACGGAATTAGCAGATAAGTGTATCTCTCTGTGTGTTTATATTTAATTTAACACAATATGTTAAAATATTATAAATGAATTACTGTTAACAAGTGCACACAGACTGACTGACTGACTGACTGATTCGTGTGCTGTGTTTACATTTGAAAATAAATATAAATCTGTTTGACACTTTCAAGTGAATCGCCTCAATGCCGTAAATTAAAAAATAATATTTCACATTGAAAACAAAAGCAATAAGCTTCTACACGTGTACACTTCAAAGTGTTTTTTGAAATATAATTTTACGTTTCTTTTATTTTGTTGTGGTAACATTGCGCGTGCTCGATTCATCATCAATTGCGCCCGGTAAAATGAAATCCTGCTGCACCGCAGGACGACAAATTCAATTTCAACTAACGCACACAAAACTGCTACAGTTGCAGGTGCTGTGTTGCTCATTGCTTAAATGTGGAACATACAACTGTTTGAGAACTGCAAATCAGCAAATACCCGAGCTTTCTTCTGTACTACGTTGCAATGTGTATATTGTTCCAACAATAAGGCGCGTTATAATAGCATTCTATGAGAGTACAAAAATATTTCAATAAACAATATATACATGTTGTAAACTAAAAGTAATTATCAATAATAAAGAGTACTAGAGTGTGCTAAGGTCCCTCTGCTAAGGTTTAATAAACCAATAAAGAACGTTCAATAAACCGGCAGAATTAGGAACAGAGTAAGTAATAATAAAAAGTAAAGAAAGAGCACTATCAATAAACGAAGTATGAAGGCGGACAGAATAAAAGACTACACAATATATTGAAAGGGAACTAAAGTTTACTGTTTGTACTTTGTCAACACAAGAAATGGTTATTATTAAAATGAATGAGAGGCCGGGATGTTTGTTACATTAATATGTCAATATGACCACACGCAGTGAATATATGACATGCGTCTTGAACCGATTACTTGTCAACATATACAATGTCAAGCATGTGTTTACAAAACTACAGTTAAATATACCCACTTACACAGTGTTTAAATAATAAACGCATATTTTACTTCCAGTGAACACATCCTAAACAGCAACGGAGAAATGTACAATCACTTTCTAAACTATCAATAATATTTCATTTCTTACATTTTATAATAAATACTGTCTGTATGTAAACATAACGCAATATCTATGGAGTATCCAATACATTAGCTATAATAAACAAATATGAAATATTTCATCGGGATTTTGCAATGTATTGCATTCAGATTTTAACATTGTATATAACATTCAGTAATAGCTAAATTAAAGTATGTATACGGAATAAAATTAGTTCCTTTAAAGGATGTTAATGGTAAATTTTATTACTTACTTGACTACGTTACTGTGTGTTTCACTGATAGACACTGTATAATATATGATACGTGCTTGACGGCGCCGACGGTGACGACGCTGCCGACGCGCGTGTGTACGTGTGAATCCTGACAGCGTTCGTGTGGAACTGCAAAAGAATCCGCGCGCTGTACAACCGTCAGTAGCGCACGTGGCGTCACGCGCAATCGTACACACTGCCGCATACATACATACATATCATTTGATTATTATCATTACACGCACACACACACACATGATACTGTATAATAATACAATTTTATGTAAAATGTTAGTGGTACAAGGCAGAAATTGCGTACCTTTTTATCCTGATACGCCGAAATGGATTTTCAAAATCATTCTACCTATATTCTATATACCGGATGAATAAATTTCAAGCATAAATCGATTAAAATTTAGTTTCCAAGTCAATTAAAAATATGAAATAAGTTATTACCTTTAGTGTCGAGGTTTTTCATATTTTTATTTCAAAGTAAACGTCACGTTCAGAATGAAATCTATAAATTGTGCATCTGTTGACAACGATATGGAAATCTGATCAAAGTCAATGAAGCATAAATATCATAACAAGCTACATACATACATACATACATACACGTATATTGGCAAATAGAAATGTACCTAGAATATTTGTCGTGACCGCTGGTGCTGTTATATGATTGTTGAAGGCTTCTATTGTGGAATATTTTCGCGTACGTTTTTGCATTTATACGACGTTGCTGTCACGCAATAATCTGTTTTGTGCCGTCGAGATTTTCCGTCCATTATGTACGCGGGGCTTTGTGTATGGCAGCATACAGCGCACAGCACACACTATTCCATTTCTATTCCAGTGTTGAGTTGTACACTTCGCTGTCTCGGTCTATTGAATTTTACAATCATAAGTGCGTCAGAAATAGAAAACCTTGCATTTTCCTAAGTTCAATGTCTTTGTACTATGTGTATATAATTATCTATATATGCATACATGTGTCATATTTACATCAGCATATTTCTATGCAGTTTTTATTTCACGGCACTTGGCACACTGCCACATTCATTGCAATTTTTATAAAAATAATCTACTCTAAAAATGAACTGGATTTTTTCATATTTTTTTATAGTCAATACCCTTATCACAGCACACATCAAACAGTACATATGATATGTGTAGGTAATTATAAAATATTTCTTATGTACCTATCACAAACAGCAGTATGTACAAATATCCGAATATTAACTTCCGTTTCCAAAGGTCAAACATCATCGACCCGGCAAAGTTACATACACGCACATACACACACAGAGAGAGACAGCGGGGTAGATTAGTGTGTGTGTGTGTGTAAGTGTATTATGAACTTCAAAGTTAAACTGAAAAAGTTGAAAACTCATATTCTTACTTGTGTTGTATGTTCGGAATTGAATATGCAGACATTGGGTGTGTGTGTGTGTGTGTGACACAGCATGGAGTGACACGTAACATTTTAGGTATTTGAATTAGACGGTAAATATGCTGAAAGCCTAAGGCGTTCAAGTGAAAGAAAAGAAATTTACTCCGAGAACAAATAGTGTGTACCGCAACAGCTCTATGTTGTGGTGATCTGTATGTATATACGAGTCTGTACAATTGTATGTTTGTTTGTAATTGTTTCTCTGCCTTTGTGTGTGTGTGTGTGTGCGCGCGCGTGCCAGTAACAGTATCGGTAGCTGTTGTTGTGCCCCTGACCTCTTATTACCGCCATAGTTGAATACATTAATTCAAACCATTTACAGAATTCAAGGTCTCTTCATCTGTTTGCATTTGTTGATTTACGTATCAGCATATAATATCCACCAGACCAGACACTGTTCCAACAACTTAGCCACCATCATTCTTGAACTTTTACAGTTAATGGAAATAAAACCAAAGATACTTTGTTTATCTTGCACAGCTAATAATTGCAATGTAAACTTAGAATACATATACTTATTAAGAACGTTCTGCGCTGATTTTTGTAGATAGACTAAATGAAACTAATAACATCCAGTAAAGGTGCCGTAACGATAAAGTTTATGCGTAGCAGACATTGTAGTTTGTAGTTTGGCGGCTGAACCGCATCTCTTAATTAACAATTAGTGGCGATTATAATTATCACTGGCGCGCATGTGGATTGTAGTAGCGCAGAATTAACGATATCTGTAGGCACACAACCAGCATCACACATGTGTATGTATGGTTGCTTACATACACACTAGCTACATACACACATATACATTTCGTACAAGGATATTCGGATATGTTTCATTACCAGAACATCTATTTATTTGTAACAATATGTTATTTACTTTATACGTGAATAATATTATTTAGTTTGACTGTCATATCACATTCATTATAGGATGATATGTGCACGCCGACTGTCACTGTATGTATTTGTTGATATGTTCGTTACGTGCATACTATTATTTACAGGTCATTTTGTAATAATGTAGTGACCGTGTGCCGGTGATGTTAATATGTTCTGAACAATTCTGTTTACTGCTGAAACATGTAAATTACGTCGAGTAGGAGGTACGCGCGCTCAACCTATAATTAATTCAACACCGCCAGCATAAACTTTACACCTTGTCACATGCATTAATATCACATTTAATAAATTAACGCCAGTCAGTCACCCGGACAAATCAGACAAAAAATGGATACAGTAAAGTATATCCATATATATAATATTTAATCTACGCCACTGGTTTTAATATTGCATCCCTTGTCGCTAAAACACTAAAGAAATAGAAATGTGAATTTAATAGTCCATTTGTGGTCTAGTTTACATTTAGGTAAACATTGTCAATAAGTCACCTCATTTACATAACAATCACACACAGGTTTTATGTGCGCTGCAGGGAGCAGGTAGTAAAATCTTGGGTTGACAGGAGCCGCTAAGTAAACACATGCATGCCTAGTTTATTGTAGTAGAGCTAGTAAAAGAGGGTGCATAAATTATCTGATTTCTTTGAATGTATACATGTAATAGTTTGTTTATTACATGTTGCACCTACCACAGTGTTTCTTTAAAATTAACAGTACATATTTGACAACGTTTTAGACAATATATGCTATTTTCTATATTATTGAAAAGAATAAAAGAATATTGTGTATCTGATAACGTTGCTATTGCTATGTATTTCTGTACATATATGTACGTGTATATATAAAGTAAGTGTTTATCGCGTGAGAGCCGAACATATTTTCATGACACAGCGAGTAACGGAAAATTCATTAGAAACAGGAAGTGGTTGGAAAACATGGGATAATTAGTTTTATTATTGATTACAATCCAGGTTCTATCCATGTATGTATGTATGTAGCACTTCAAGTTCAAAGCAATTTCAGTCTTTTGCCTACAGGCAAAAGTAGTTACTTTAGTTCAAACGCTAACTCACTTCCTTTTCGGTACTATTTGTAAAACAAGATTGCCACGTGTAACCGATAGTAGCCATGACATCTTTCTATATAAAATAAAACATATAAAACAAATGTTTAGACTGAAAACATCATTAAAGAATACAATAGTGTATAATATATGTTTATTCATACATACACATACACATACACGTACAGGGTATTGTGAAATGTCAGACTTGTCTAAGTAGAATTATATTTGTTCTGTAGAAAATATTGCTAGGCCTCGGCTGTGTATACGTTTGTAATAAAATACAACGAAATTCCAGACTCTCATTCCGTACTACGGAATGTTATTAAATTAAGAATGAAACTTTTATATAAGAGAAATTACAGTGCACGTGCCCCGATTAAACATGGAAGAAGGACATACGATATATTTGTGCCAGTTTCCACTTTTCATAAAAGATTTCTCATTAATGGGTAATATTACAAGATGCTACTACATATATGCCTTCTATTATAGGCAGTATTCAACACTTTATCTCTTTATTTCAGATCATCCATTGCTTGTAAACAAAGTTTATTTCTCATATTATATAATTAGAAAATATTTTCCTGCCTTTCTGAGGAAAGTAGATATGCGGGGATCATGTTGCTCTAGTAAATATAATTTATCTTACTGACAAGAAGGTAAATATTGTTCGATTATGTAACGTCAACATTGTAATGAGCAAATAAGTTTAATCATTGGTGTAATTATGTGAATGCTTGCAGTTAATTTCATTTGATTTTGAAGCAAATATGTACGTGCATAAACATTCCAATTTCAAACAATGATTACAGTATTTATTCAGTCAGCATTCTCTATCGACTGAAAGTGGTAGCGGTAGATGTATGTATGTAGGTATATTGGCCTTACACACACATACACACACATACACACACTTACACAGTACTGTGAATAAATGATACGTTATTTGCTGTGAATTTGTTCTATAATTATACCGAGCTGCTCGTTGTAATTATCGGATTTTTGCTTGATCGGCGGCGGCTGTGCGGCTGCAGTTACGGCGGCTTATGATATGTGAATAGAGAGAGGAAGATCGTTAACACGTGTATGTGATTGATTTGGTTTATCTGTTGACCTCGTGACACCTTCGGCCCGTGTGTGACACCAGTAAGGCATGTGCCCCAGTCAACTGACCAGTGGTATCGGTAACAATTATCCAGTAATCCATTCAACCACATACAACCGCACACATCCATCATAGGAACCATTCTATCTACATACTTTCAGTAACACGTAACACAAGTCTCCATAAAATATTACTAAAAATCTGATCAGGTGACATTTGAAGTTTATTCTAAGTAAAAGGGAGAATTACCAGTAGAATATATTTGTGCACGCCACTGAAAATTGTCGCATAGTATCTCCAGTGTGCATGCTTCGTTTATTGCTGGCATTTTTCACTGATAATAAACTAATAAACTAATATTCCGAGGTTGTGAGATAATACGACAACCTGATGCTCAAGTTAAAAATAGTCACGAATTCGCGGAATGGTAAACAGCAGGAGGGTGGGGGTGGGAGGTGTGCTGAATGTCTAACCGATAACTTATATTATGCCAATTCATCTTGTTACTAAGCTCTGTGGCGGGGTAAAGGGACAGTCAGTCCGTCAGGCATCTGTAGGTACTTGTAACAGAATAGAATATAATAGAATATACCGTTATATAACTGCAGGGGTACTACTGGAGCCTATGTTTAACGGTACATTTGTAGAAGAATGGACAGTTTCAAATCTATAATCCTTGCAATACTAAGAGGAGAAGCCTTGTGTATACTTACAAGATCACTGTACTGGGAATTACAGAACAACAATACTATACTAAGAAACTTTATTAGGTATTTCCCATTATACATGTGTATTTATATTAGTATTGTCTCGAGTAAACTAGCAAGTAACGAACATTCACATATATTTAATCAGTAAATCTGACAATGTTAGGTTGTTGTAATATCCAGATATTACTTGGTCACAGGTTGTTCCTGGAAGCAATCAGTAACAATGATGCTGTCCCCCGTATCTCTGTGGTGTGCATATATATATAAAATTGCACACACACACACATACACACAGAGAGAGTGTGAGTTCAGTGTCTCCTCATGTAGCGCAACTGATAACGTGTGTATGAACACGCGCTGTGCGATTCTCTACCAGTATAGAACAGTGTATATTGTTTACATTTTTATTTATAAAAAAATTTCACTGACACTCGTATAAGGTCAGAACCAGTGACTGACTGAGTGTGTGTCGATTATTTTTCTGCACTTGCACCCACCAACATCATCTTCCGCTACTACATATAGTATTAGACACTGCACATGCACACAACAGACACACACATACTGTGAACTAGTGATTCATAACATCGAGTATAGTGAGGTAGTGTATTTTTTCTGATCAATGTTGTGAGGGTTCCGGATCTAACTTCTGTTTCCCAACTATAGATTGAACACTATGTAAGTGTAATGGTTTATATTTGTACCGAATGTAACATACAGTTTAACTGAATACTTGTCGTTCATATTGACAGTAACTTTTACATGTGTAATTAAAGAGAATTCTAAAAGAATTATTATGTATACTTGGAAGTGTACAGTAAAGTATAGGATGATGGATAATGATTGTGTTTATCTGCACTATATACATACATATTGTCAACAACATATTGTTATTTATTATTAAAAACTCTGTTTTCTTGGAACAATGTTATGACCTATTTTATTTGAAAGAATTTGATAATTTTTATTGACATATTCAAGTTGATTTTATTCCATTCATTTGTATACATACATATATCATACATACATATATACATTTGTTCATTCATTTTAAGTTGGTCCATATCCCAATATATTTGTCTGTCTGTCTGTCTGTCCTTCTCTCTATAGTTGTGTGTGCTTGTGTATGTGTGGTATGTCTGTAAATATCGATAATTGAAATAATCTTTATAATACCGGACTTTAGTTGACATAAAGTTAATAATAAATTTGTTTTCAAGTAAATTTATCATAATATTTACAATTGAAACACTTGGGATTCTTCGTAGGTGATTATATACACAAGTAGGAAATGTAACAGTGTGTATATATGTGTGTGTGTGTGTGTGTTAGAATCATATAGACAAGTGCATTGCTTCACATATAGAGAGAGATGCATCATTAGCTCATAGATTAGAATATTATTATGTATGATTTGTATAGAAACATATGATTACTGATTAGACACGTGTAACTATTTGACACTGAACTTGTTCTCTCGATACACATGTGTGTAACATTTTATTTTATTTTTTCTGGAAATATTTTTATCTCTAAACGTTGACATTCATGACACTAACATATTACAGATGGGGAAAAATTACTTGAACTTTGATATGCAATAAAATACTTCCTGATTATTACCAATCGCTAGTATTTTTACTTTCTAATTATTATTGTTATTACTCAATGAACAATACACACACACACACATGTATCGTATGTCAATATATCATCAGTGTTCAAGAAGAAAAGATGTAATGAATTTTTACAAGCAGCCTTGACCTATATTAGTTCAAGTTACTGCATGGAAATAAAAATACACAGACATCGGAAACGGAAAGTTTAGTCCGGTGTGCGTTTTCATTGTGTAATTATCACTTGAATACGAGACAACATCCACACAGATACTACTTCTGTATGTATGTATGTATACGTGTATGTAGGTGGTAGATGATGTAGATTTTTATCCCGACATTACCGTGAGAATTTCGCTGGCTCACCTCAGCCTGTCTCTCGCGGTAATTGTCAATAAACCGTAACGTATATTAGTAATAGTCAATCAGTGGATTTAATTTCACGTACATATCGTATCGTACACACAACGTACTTACATACATACGCCCAGACAATAAATAACTTCTGCCAGAGCGGATCGTAAATGAGAATTGTGTTTGGTACACATATGTGTATGACAATACACACACACACACACACACACACACTCATGTATATACAGTGAGTGTTTCCTTCCAAGTCAGTGCATCTAAACCTTAAGATACCTGAAGGTTATGACAGATATTCTAATACTTAAGAAATATCAGCAATTCTATAATATGAAGACTCTAAGAACCTAATTCAATGAGAGTAACTGTACTTAACAATTCTGTATATTATAAACATTGTTTAACAATGCAATCAGTAACTGTTGAGAAGCACCGGTCTAGGTTGTGAGCTATTAAACTCACCGTATCAATTCCCATGTAAATCATTTTCCATTCTCGTCAATACTGATGCACAATAGTACCGGGACGTGTGTTGAGCTTTTGTTGCAAGAATGACTGGGACGAACTTCTTCCACTCTATCTCTCTCTCTCTGTTGGTGTATGACTTGTAGTATGTACAATGCATATATAAGCTAGTGACGTTTACCTACCCCTCATTCATTCATTACGCGCCTGACCGCTCGTTGCAGTCTCTGTGTACGGTGTGTGTGTGTACAGCAACAACACTAGACCGGGATGCACATCAGGTACAGAGTAGTTGTTGTCATCCTCATTCTAACATTGTTCATAATATACGATATATTGTTATTGTTTAAAGGAATACAGTTGCTTGTCATCATAATTCTAACATTGTTCACTTTATACGATATATTTGTTTGTTTGTTTGTATTACAGTATATTCTGATATGAAAGTCCCGGTGTACGTGTGCTGGCAAGTATGGTTTGTGACGTGTGCACTGGTGCGAACTGTCAACACGACACCGGTCATACCGCAGGACTCGAAGGATATTGTCCGTAACATTCATGTCAAGCAGAAAATCTGCGGTAACAAACTACCAGTGGTTGTGTCTATACTCTGCGAGAAACACAACGGAGCAGAAGTTCGACCACGTTCAGGTACATTTATAAGCAATAGGTATTATTATCTGTAAAATACTATAAATCTGTTTCATTCTCCTGGTTATATGCACATGAAGTAACAGTGTTTATTGCAAGTGGCAGGGCAATAACTTGTACAACATTGTACTACACAGTGTAAACTTGACGTTGACCCAACAGTCAGTGCGTCATCTCTCTCTCATGCATGAGTTTATGTTCATATACATACAGATACATTGTATATGAAGTGAGAATTACTTTATTTGCCAGTACATGAACTGTGATGCAATACTACATGCGTGTAACAAATACAATTATTGTAAATGTTCTTGTATAATACAGGATTGCGAGTAAAGAGACAACTAGCTAAAGAGTGCTGTTACCAGCCTTGTTCATACTTTCACATAATAAAACACTACTGCGAGAAGTCCGTTGTGTCACTGGACGATATCCCGGATCCGCCTAGGTAAGGAGCTCATACACACACATATCTCTCTAAGCACTCACCACTAACCAACCACTGCCATCCTGCTATACTCGCCTTCAGCAGTACATACTCTCTCTCTGTGGAACACGCCTGCACTACAACCATCATTAGTATATTTTATTATTATTGTATTTAGTAATAGTAGTAGTAGCATTTTAACTGACTCATGTATTTTATATTAATAAACATATTGAAAAACCTTCGCCTCATGCTTATTTCACTCTAATCATGGCATTGCACTCGCTTTACAATAGAAAATGGAATCATGAATGATTTCCTCTTCTGTTTTAGATAGATAATGGATACATTCAGAAATAGATTGCTTACATCAACATACATACATACATCTAACACATATTACACAATTTCATTGTAAATTTTCATATCAGTAGTATGTAATCAATTTACTTGTATGTTTATTACTTTGTAACGATAAATAAACAACAAAAATATTACATTTTGATTACATTTCCATTGATGCATGTCATTTGGCAATTATCTGCTGATAAATGTTACATGAATTCCATACACACACACTGTGGCCTTGTATACAATGTTGAAACATCTGTGTGCAGATTTGAATGTCAGGTTCGAGGCAAATGGCAAGTGTGTGAGTCATTTATAATTATTAATTACCTATATACATGAGCTTTATTCTCAACAGTAATTAGTTCCATTCTACCGTGTATCAGAATGCATTTTAATTAGAAATTAATTTGTTTCCACTTGACGGCGCTTCCATCTGGGAAACTTTAAATGTTTATAATAAAGGAAATATAGTATGTACAGTGTTTGATGTTGTCTATAAATAAATATGTTGATGTTTAGTAACGGATATTTGTTGTTCTGTTAAATAGTGTGATGCCAGTTTCGTTCGAGATGACCGACTGGACGAAGCAGAATACGATACCTGTACAGAGGGACGACGCAATGTCTAGTAGTGATGGACAGGTTAGACATAATATTACACGTCGACCCAGGGTCAAGGGTCATTGGGGGAAACGTCAGTGTCGCTGTAAGAAGCGACGTCGGGGCAAGGTGTTAATTGTACACTCGCGCACCTATGCATGCACGATACGCACACCTGAATATGTGGCTTTTAATGCTAAAATTTCAGTGTTCCAGTTGCATGTATATGTTGTATAAGTTTCTATACTATTCTTGTATATTATTGTAACATGAACTTAAGAGAATCTGTTATTACAGGGCAAGCCAGCAGAGAATAAGATTAGAAAGTTGCATATAGACAGTGCCACACTGAATAGACCGCCAGCACGGCTAGGTGTGATTCTGAGCACCCGCCCACCAATAATCTACACCAATCGACTCAAATTAACACCGCTAGCGTCCAATACAACATAAAACAATCTCTAAACGAACAATTAGTGTTAAATAAACAATCGAACAGAGACGAGACAAACAAACAAACATTAAACAAAATGTGATGTGAAACATTAAAACGTCCATATCATCCATCCATCAATCAATCAATCAATCATCGTTATTCATCTGTTGCTTACATTGTATCAATGCTTTGTGCAATTTTATTATCAATATTTTATACATTACATTCAGTATTTAGTTGTAATAGATGTCATAAATGTCTAGTCATAGTTGTACAATAATTTATGAACAAAATTAAATAGGATTTTTTTTACATATTCACTGAGAAATAATTTTAATTATACATAAGGGGAAGGGATGGATTATATTATATTTATAATTAATTATGTTCCATATTCTATTTATAATACCTCCATATACATCATATATTGCTGTAGAAAATCTAGTGCTCAATTTTGCAAACGTTTATTTATAAAACTGTGAAAATTTATATACAAATTCATGAATAAGATGTATGGGTGTGAGTGTGTGTCGTGCTGTTAATGTATGAATTTGCTACGTAACAATTTCATGTTGTCACTACAGTATTCCGTGTTTTATTCTGTATCGGCAGGAACAGTTTAAACTCTGCTGGTAATTCATCCTCCGAGTACAGTCTGTCCGAGAAGTACACACGGCGAATGCGACAGTTCGCGTGCACTTGTACTCTGAGTGTTTCCACATAATTAGTGCCGTACGCCCGCCGTGTGAAGTCGGCCACATTAAACTGAATCTGATTCCAACCGTCATCCAAACGCATCGGCATTGTGCAAATGAACGGTTTCACACGAGTAGTAGACTGATAATTACTAGCACGAAACCTTCTTCGTACATTCTTGTCATCTAGAATCTAATAAACATCACTGTATCTCTGCAATAGGTTATGTACACAACTAACGCAATACCTGCACTTCGAACGTAAAATATTTCTTCATATTCTTGACGATCATCACTAAGAAGGGCAGTTTAATACCTAGTGTTTTCTTGGGATCGGCAGGACAAGTAATATACGTTGTGCTAACATTACAGCCCACAATCTCCAACACCAATGATTGTATATCCTCGTCAGTAATTCGTTTAATATGGCCATTCTTCACTTTCTTGTCCCATATTTGCAATGGTTTGCTACCTATACTGTATAATATTGACAGAAAGCCGCTCTGAAATGTATTTTTAAACATATTTACTGTTAATTTTACAATTATATGCTTGTTTGACACTTGACAGCACGAGATTTTGTATATGCAGTGTTGCCAACCATACTCAGTGTCAAACATCAATAATAGTTCACAACTTTGCTCATGGATGACGCCACGGGTATTAAAATTGCACTTTTTTATTTTAAATGCGATTTTACGGATAGCTAAATTTATTTCATGTACCAAAATTAATAGTTCTTGATTCAAGGACCATAAAAAGGCATTTTTAGTTATTCTAAAATATTTTGCACATTAACTTGTATTTATGTTCGCTGGTTCCCTATACATCGGCTTCAATAATTGAACATTCTTCGTACAGATCGCACTACATTGTTTATTTTCAATCATTTTACGAAAGTTGATAATTTTCGACAATTTATGATATACTGCACATACAATTATTTGGCTAACACCTGCACAATTTATTGCTTTTTCAGCTTTGATTTAAATTTTTCAGTATTATATTTTGGTGGAATGTTTGATCAATTATCATTATAGTTAATAAAACAAAAGACAAAACGTTTATTTTGACATGTTTGTATAATATAAAGTTGAAAAATGTCGTCTGAAAATACAACAGAATCGTCAAATTATGAATGTATCTATTGGAAAGAACATCAAACATCGACAACAGAGGAATCCCTTGATAACTGGGGTGAGATTAAACTATTTGATATTTCTTCTTAAAAAGAACATTGTGTTATTTCTTTAGAACCTGTCTCAAAACCCTCACAAGCAGTACAAGAACTAATAGACAAATTGCGCAACCAACATAACGTGTGTGTATCAGAAATCTGCACAAATCTATCATTGATCAATCAGGAAATCGAATCAGACATTCGAATTAAATCGCACGACCTGAAACACGCTCTGAATGTGTATAAAACAACGGGATATAATGCAATTAATAATTTGCAGTCTAGCCAAACAGAAGTACACATAATTAACTGCAACTCTTAATTACTTGATTAACCAGTGCGAGTCTCTTACTTCTAGATTCTAAGTTTTGATGAAACAGAATTCATAAAAATGAAATCGTTCTGTATGAATTTAATTCAACAGGCGAAATTCAAGATAAATAACTACTACACATTTCTTCAAGACGTAGAAAAGTATCGTGCAGAGAAATTTAAAGTTATTTTACAGAATGGATACATGCAGATACAGAAATGTTCTTATAAATTACCGTATGAAATGCAACAGTTCTTCGAGAATCAGATAATTGTAATCAGCTACTTGACATTAATCGTATTCAGTATTAAGAACAGACTTATTTCAGCACTTGAATCAAATGATACTCGCTAATTTACGAAACTATAAAGAACTGCAAGTTGATTTAATGTTAACTTTTACCAACGATGTTAAACTGATGACATATAAAATAACACAATACGAAACAGAATGGAGACAGCTGTGCAAGGATGAAATAATTACAAGATTCAAGTAAGTATAATTATTCATATTTCTAGTAGTTTATACTAAATATCTTTCTCTTGCAGACAACATGGTATTGTTGAAGATGAATTTGAAGAAATATGGAACAATACTAGATGTATACGGACTATTGTTAAATTAGTAGATGACATAATTGACAAGGAAATGAAAAATAAACAATTATCTTTACAAATGAAAGAAATATATGATGAAGAATGGTGTAAACATATGCTGGAGATAATTAAGAATATAGGTAAATATATATGTGTATTAACAAAGTACTGTGAGTTAGTTATCTAATATGTAACAGATGAAGCTTCTACATCTTTGTCAAATATATACGCACAAACAGCAGAACTATTATGTACAAATGATTTTAATCTTGGTGATTTGAAATCCAAGTTGTTAGAAACTGAAATCAAGGATTATGTAGAACTGGAAGACCTTAGTCATAATGCTGAATCGTATCAGGTATGTATTACTTATAAACCGGAAATACTAAATAATTATATATGATTCATGTATTCGATAGATACTTTGGCAGAATACATTACAGCGTATTGTAAAACATTTACACACATATTATTACGAGTATATGAATGCAGTGTTTGATAGATTTGAGAAATATACACAGCGAGTAGAAACGAACAAATTAACGGTGCTCAATAATCTCGGACAAATTACACAGAAACACGATACAGCATTACAGGTAGGTACAAGAGTTTTCTATTTAGGATTGGTTGGTGTTATTTACAATTGTATATGTGTGCGTGTGATATAGAACAAACATGGCAGAACATTAGATAAAGGTATGAACACACTACGTCAGCAAACAGACGAGAAAGCACTACAGAAATCTTACAAAACAGTCTGTAGTATTCTGGATAAAATCAAACACATGTATGTATGAATCTTATACGAATATAAATTGTACATGTTAAGAATTAAATGAATACCAATCAATAAATAACAGCCATAAACATATATGCAAATATTTAATTTAGCAAAAAGTTAATTTATTCTTGGCTATTTGTTTAACTGTCTTTAATTATGATTTATTAGTCATTTGGATTTTTTTACAAACGCAACTGATTTTCGTAATAATTCATTTAAAAACTAATAATCATTATTTAAGATCAATAACTCATTGTGTTTTTTTACATCGATTCTATGAATATAAACAGAATGAAAGCTAACAAAGAAGCAGAATTGAAAATTATAAACAAATATAATGAAACCGTCAGAAAAGAGAATGAATTATTGACTAAAGAACTAAAAGATTTACTTGGAAAAACTACGGAAAGCGATGAGTGTGTTGAAGAATTAGACGATGAACTCAGAAATGGTAAAACACTAGTGTTGTTTAACAAATTACAATTATGCGAAGAAGGTTTCTCAGAACTGAAAGAACATAAGAATAAGTACACATGTGTTTTTTTTTACTATTTTGTACAACAAACCGATTATCTCGTATAGCAGAAAAAAATTAAATTTTCTTCCTATACATTGTACAGATTACAGGAATCACTTTATAAGTATATTGAATCATCGTTCGACCAACAACGCAATCAAGCAACGCTCTGGATAGCCATGGAAACTGACAAACATTCTAGGAACTTTGAAAACAAAATGATGGCCCACGAACAGCGATACGACAGTATTAGATTAGAATTGTACGATGTACGATTGACTGACATCCGTGAACATGCCGCTCAATTCATGAATCATCAAACTGTAAGAATAAATATATTGATACTCTGTAAACTGAAGTGTCTATTAATCGTTAACACTTGTATTATTGCATTCAGAGTATTGAACAACGTTTGGCACAGTTTAAAAAGAATATCCGAACATTCGAAGTTCAACTGCGACCAGAAATTGATCAGATGACACTTGAGTTGAGCGATCTGTGTGCGGACAGTACGAAGTCAAAGTTTTCAGCGCACGCCTCAACTTACTTGATCCGTGCAACCAGACTGATTGGGGACACGATACGTATTGTAAAAGAACAAGTACGTTCATATCACGATCAGTGTAATGAAGCTGTAGATGAGTTATGCAAAGATAACGACAAATATCTGTTACAGATGAAGTAAGTTAGTTAATTGGTTAAGTGTAATTGTAGGATATTGTGTTATGAATGGACTATGCGTAATTTGTTTAGCAAAGGGCAAAGGCCACTGGATGACACTACCCCTCATTAATTCAGTGTTAAATGTTCAGTACTAATTGCACTATTATGCGCATGGTTTAATTAATTTGTAGACAACTATAGTATCTTAGTATTATTATA
>JAGJTL010000176.1:876346-934532 GCA_022063505.1 Calosoma granatense | reverse complement strand
TATATATATATATATATATTACAACTTGTAGCGCTTATATAATATACTCGTACATATATGTATTGCTATGTCACACATCACACATTTCTACATACATTGATAGATGTAAGTGTTTTTATTTGTACAACACAATGTCATTACTGCATACTTGTGCCACGCAGGATGTACGCACGTGTACACGTTGTATAGAGTATAATTTGTTCTTATTATCGTCTATTATCAGTAAATAATTGCAGTATTAAACATTTGAACATTCGAGATTTGCGGCTTTTCAATGACCGAAACACATTACATTTCACGTGTTTTGTACATGAGGAAAAAAAGCAAATAAACGTATGTAGTTATTTTTATGTTATATTTGCTAAAGGCAAAAACCGACAAAAAATTCTTCTCCGCACTTAGTACGTGTACGTATGTATGATTATATAACGTTAACAACATTGTTAGGCGGTTCGTCACTAGCAAACCAAATAAACAACCAAAAATAATAAAACACAATCGGTTGCAAAATGCCATAGCATAAATAAACATAACTTGTTGTTATTTGTTTCTTGTTTCAAAGTTAAATAATCAATAATACATCAGATGTCTATTAAGTACGAGTGTATGTGTGTTTTTCGATAATTATTAGTTTATTTCAACAATAACAATGACGTGAATATTTTTGTTAATGTGTCATTATAGTCACTGCCCCCCCTCCCCACACACACACACGTACGTATAGATAAAAACTTTGATTCATAATAAACATGTTGTTAAAGTTAAAAATAAATTTAGCCTAAATTACTTTGTTGCAACGATTCATTCATTGTTCATTAACATATACAGTGTTCATTAAATGCATTCTACTGATAGGAAAATCTTATCAATGTGACCAGAATGACTCGGGTGATATGCGGGTGGTTGACCTAAACACACATATATCAATTATAAACTTGTCAACATGAGCCTTGCTATGAAAATGATTTGATTTTCAGAACATTTGAAGATGGTGGCAGTTATAGCAGCAAAGAAGCTAGTGCCTTTATAAAAAAGTTACAGCAACTAGAAATATACTGTAAAAAGAAATCTACTGAATTAAAACAAGAAATAAACGAAGTAGAGAAATATATTATAAAAGAAATCCATCGTACCAGTCCTCTTTACATCAAACTGTACAGGAATTTCAATAAACTTATGATGAACTGAAATGTTCTGATACTAATTGATTTTCGTAGATTAGAAAGCATATTAAATACAGCAAAATGTCAAGAAAGTTGTTCATTGCAACTTGCAGCCGTACAAAATGAGTTGAAGAAAGAAGCTTACGTGCTGAAGTACCAACGGAAAAGGATTGATGCAATAAAAGGTCAAGTACAGGGACATAATGATGTCTTAAGTGGCCATTTTGTAATTAAATACAGTAAAGAATTAATTGCTCATTGCAAGGAACATAGCGAGTATTTAGAACAAACAGACGTACCATCAATAAGTAAATATATATATATAACAAGATTTTGGTAGTAATTTTTATTGATTTCAGTAAAACCTATATGTGTAGAAGAAAACTTCACACATAGATCAATATTGACAGAAAGTAAATCGCCAACGGGTAAAGGTAAAACTAAAGTAGAATTCAGAGATTACAGGAAGCAACTATTCGACTGTTTTACTAAAAGTGACAGTAAGAAGTTTATGCCAAGGATATGTAACATACTGTACACTGCTCTAACAAATATGCAAGCATCAGCTAAAGTATATATTGCATATGTTTCACAATGAATATCTTACATATTAGCGAATGTTGTAGGAATTTTATTCAAAAGAGATGCAACATAATTTAGAAAATATATCAGTCCCATTGAATTATGATACTTACATGTCTGAAGTATTGAATAAACTAAAATATTACTACATACAGTGTGCCGAACTTTGGATACAAGAAGTACAATGTAATATATTTCTCTAACATACACTATATAGATAAATTTATTTTAATAACCAATTTTCTTTATAGATTTTACAAATATTACAAATGAAATACCTGTGTTTATAAAACACTATTGTAATAATATTTCACTGAACGTCCATTCTCAGCAAATGAATAAAATCACAACAGAATATAGAGGCTATTTGGAGAATGTCAGAAAATCCAGTTTACAGAAAATAAACGAAGTACGAATTCAATTGAAACCATTGTACGGTTATCATGCGAATAAACAATTACTTGACGATTTAAACAAACAAATGAACAAAGTACAGACAGAAGTCAAACACGAGATTGGTGTATCTCTGGCGACATATGAAGTAAGTTTGATTTTTCAGTTCTACCAACTTCATAACTGAAAATATTTTTACAGGAAGCTCTTCAAGATTTTAGAAAAGAATATTATGATATCATGTTACGTGTGAAAGATACAACAGACAGTTTGAAAACTCTATTAGAAGAATATAAATTTGAAGCAAAATTATCCGAGCAAGCAGAAAACTGTATCACAGTCTTGAAATCTCTAGATATTATGTTAGATTCAGCATGTGAAAGTATTGTTTCAGCAGGTAATTTTTTCAGCTACCTGAATGTAAATCTAAATGTACTTATAATTGATTGTTGTTTCAGATAATATCCCAGCTACAGATCACTTGAAACTTCCTGAAAATGCACAAACTATTCTAGATATTGATTTGGAAAATATTTGTCAGGTAACAAGCACGTTTTTACTGAAATAATCCAAAAAATTATAGAAAATGCTATGTATCTTTTGATATAGAATTTCGAGGAAGAGTTAAGGGATCAGAAAATAATGATTGATGAATTTAAAACGCAGATGTTGAAAGACTTGTCAATGTTGGAGATGATATGGAATAATGATTTGGACAAGATATTAGAATTATACACAGTTACATATGAATAATATTCAGTCCTTGACCAATGCACATGGTTGTATCCTTGCACATGTAAAAATATACCGAGATAATTGCGCTAAGTGTGTGTATATGCAGGTTTATATAAACATTTCCAAGATGTACGCATGTAAATTTGAAGAAGATACTCATTGAATGTTTTCCAGTAAACACATGATTTATCTGAATAGTTAACACATTGTTAACTAAAAAACTAGAATTTATTACTGTGGAATAAATTTTAACTGGCCTTCTGTCTAAATTATTAGATGCATATACAACTGTAATATCATAAATTACCAAAAAATTTTGCTCAAATACGCAATTTAATTTAATTAATTACAATGTTATCCAAGGAACATCTAGTGATATTTACTTGAAAATTTATTGCTATCACTGTATGAAGACATTACTCAGAATGAATTTTTTTCTCCCCGGATATTTGAAGATTGTTGTTTTTTACATCTGAAGGATAATAAATTTGTTTACAAGTATTGCGCAACGAGAAAAAAATGATTAACATAACGTAACGATACTTAAAACTAACAGCCAAATAAATATGTTAAATATTACCTACTGTGTATGTTACAACTGTAATCTGATGTCGGATAAATTTTCAATTTTGCTTGATAGCGTGACAAAGTTAATGTGATTCTTCTATGCAAAATCTCTTTTTCTCTGGGTAGATGTAGATCAAATACATGTCGTGAATTTTAATATTGCGTAAATTGAATGTTCTATTAAATACTTTGATGGATGACAGGCATGGTATCAACTTTAAATCAGTGGCTTAGACAGTATCTACGAAATACAGTCTGTGAGATACAGAGTTGTTTTAGAAAATAACCATGTTTCACTTGCTAGAACAGCATTGTCAGTAATCATTACTAGAGATTTCAAAAAGATAGAAAAGGCGTACCAGTTTCAAGAAGCCAATCGTTCCGTGAAAAACCATTAAATTTGCATAAAAATTTACAATTCGTTAATTATTTTTTATACCGCGAAGAACAAGTTTAGGCATTTTTATTGAAGAACTTGTGACAAAAAAAAACATTTGGCTGTTTAAATTTATATATTCGATAAATATAAAACGTGACCTTGTAATTAAAAATTTCTTTACTTGAGAGTTCAGCTGGGAATAGGTAATATATTCCGGTACACTTTGATCATTGTTTGATGAAGAAAAGTAATCTGTTAGTATTGCAGTATAGCAGTAAGTAATATGCTTGCAAATTATTATCGATTAATTATGCACATATGTTATGTAACGTCTATGCATACAGGGACGTGACACGCGTAACATTGATCGAGATTCAATGATTCAATGATTCATAGTTATCAACACACAGTAATATGAGTTCACAGTCAGAGACAATAATAATTGTCCAGGTGCCGGTCTGAATAGAGATGTCCGAATTTTCAGCACAGCATACGTACAACATACCAATGAACTGCATGACAACACAGAGAGAGAGAGAGATAGAGAGAGACGTTGCACTTAATCGGTTACTGTGATTAAATATTAATGAACTATATTGAACGCCACATGGTATATTCTTGTACGAACGAACATGGTAGTTTTGGTAAAAGATGCACATTATTTGTATTAATAATATGCAAATATATTTACAAAGTTACATAATGTATGTATGTAGGTGTGTGTGTAGAGCGGAAGTAGCTGCCTCCATTGGCGGCAGTTCCCCGAAGATACTTCATGTACAACCTTGCAACTTATGAATGTTAGTTAATATGCCATGCAGAGTATCTACTGAAGGCACCTGCATCTATCTCTCTTTCTCTCTCTCGTTGTATAGATTTACACGTGCATTGCTAAAATATTTTACTGTAACATGAAAAAATAGCAATTGTCGTACAATCTCATGGCGTGTTATGTAGAATAAGTAAAACATTAAACATGCGAATATTATAGTGTTTATACTTTCATTACTGCATGTTTTCATTTTCAGAACATAACTTCTTAATTATTGTAATAAGAGTCTGTGTGTGATTTCAGTAGAACGTAAGTTTGTTAACTAAATGAAAATTTTAGAGCTGGGGAATAACGTCTGATGTACGTGAATAATTAGCAAGTGTTGTTAGTGGAAAATTTAGCGAGGAAGTATGTATGTAACAGATGTGTGTATCCCATACAGATAATCCAACTTTACACAGCACGTACAATGTATGGTTTTTTTAACCAAAAGCAAAATCGTGCAAAACTGTAAACAACTAAGTGAAAAATACAAATATGTACATGAGTCAGATAAGTGACGATATGTAACATATTTATAAACTTATTAAAGAAATATTTTCATTATCATACAGACAGAGCGACAGACACACGTACACACACTGAGAGTAAACATTGTGCGATCTAATTTGCAATAATTAATCAGCGACAAATAATTAACATACATTGCTTATAGATGTAGCTATACATAGGCTAACGGCTAATATGTTTATATAAAATAATTTGCTGACATTAGTTTGTCCGATAAACTAACGTGTAATTATGACAAGTTACCAAACGTATATTTACGTGTTTCGGGCGTCATTTGTACTTGTTGTTGGTGAAGTTAATTTTTGTGTTGATTTCAGAATTAATTGTTTCGGGAACATGTGAGTGTATGTGTGTACACATATATTTATCTTTTCCACTTTAATGCATACGTGCATGTCCGTCAAACAGAATGTACGAATAATGTTAAAAGTTTTCTAATAACTGTTTATCTAAAATAATGTTCTATGCAATTCTATTTGAAGCGGCTTAGTCACCATGTAAGATTTACCTAGCTACTACTGAAAACTTGTTAATTCATATTTTAAATATTTGATGACTTAATGGGCAAATATTTTATGTTGTATTAGTCAAAGTTAATCCTTGTAAATGTGTAAATCTCATTGATTTGATCATGTATTGTAGATAGATGTACACACAAAACTAACACATCATTGTCGGCGAATATTTTTATCTTCAGAATCTTAAAATAAGTGCTCTTCTGCTAAATAGTTTATCTAGTCTGATCGGAATACAATTAGGCATTAAGATTTCCATGTTTGCTAAAAGAGCACGAGATACGCATCTAAAATTAGATACTTGGGCAGTTTTGTAGTAAATCAGACCATGTGTATACATATTTATGAGTAGAGTTCTGAATGGAGAAGAAAATTTGTCGTTAGATAATAACTGAAAGAGGGAGGTGTGTGTGTGTGTGTGTTTAGCGGGCAAGGTGTCGGTGAGGACTGTTAGTAAAGCAGTGTGTAACTATACTTAAAGGCTGCCGGGGCATCCCCGCTCCATGTGTGTGTGTGTGTGTGTGTGTGGGACATACACACAAGACACAAACTTGACCGTGGCAGATCATGATATCAGGTGTACCCTACCCTACTACTATTGAAAATGTTGGACCTTATAAGGATATAGCTATACATCGGGCCTGTTCACAGTACACTTGCCAATGAGATATAGACAGACGGCTATATAGTAGCGACAGTGTATCACTCTCTCGCCATAGTATAATCAGAATTATAATAACAATCATATTATTATACGAGCAGACTTGCAAGATTGTTGAATACGAGTGTGTGTAGTCAAGTATATTGTTGTGATACAAATTCTCTCTCTCTCTCTCTCTGTGCGCGAACAACAATTGCAACAATGGAGATACGTTATAAGGGGAACGCACGTAAGTTTAATTAATTATTTCACATATTATCCAGCTATTACTCGGCAACAACACTCGCTAAAAGAACAATGTGAATGTAAATAATTGAACGATTAATTGAGTGTCAGTAAGATATTCTTGTTTGTTTAGTCTGTCTTGTACTCTGCACCTATACACACAATATAAACACTCTCCTTTTTTTGCCGACAATTTGTTCTTTTGATAATAATCTTGCTTTACGGACAGTGGTCATTAATGAAGTAGTTAAATTAATGAGTGGAACATTACATTTCAATACTGCACGTATTACCAAAGTTGCAAGAACCAGAACAACTAAATGGATTATATATGCCAACATAACTACATACGTATGTATGTACTTGTTGCGTTGATTAAATAAACAATTTTAAATACTGTTGAAGTGTATGTATACAGTTATCTGCAGACAGTTTTTTTAACAACTGTAATAATGTCGATATTTCTAAAATGACTTGTAACTTAATGTTTCCAAGAATGACAATGTCGGTGATTGTATTTTCGTATTGAATATTAATTGAAATTAGTTACGGTTAACTGGATTGCTAATTGCTAACTGTAAGTGAGCGATGGTAACTATTGCTCTCTGAGATTTACATATAAGATGTCTGTACATATTTAGTAATGACATTTTGGCATCCTACTAACCCACATATAAGTGAAACTATTAATTTAACTAATCGCCATCGTCCGTTATTAACCTTTGCAGATCAATTACTTTGTTTAATATTTGGCTTGAAAGATTTCTCGTGATTGTGCATTATGTGTATTTCATTATAATTACATACACATGTGAAATGTTAATCTATTATTCATATACTGTACATAGTATAAGTGTGTATGTATAGTTAGGTAGTTTGTGCTAATGTGTTACAAGTGTTTTATTGAAACTGATAGTTTTGCTAAACACGTGCGAATGCGAGAGGTACATAGGTACATGGACGGAATACCAAGTCACAAACATACGATGGTTTCATTGAAAAGTCGATTTGATTCGAAGTAATCTAAACAATTTAATGTTTGAAAAAACCTTGCACACTGTGACATGTACCACAAAGGTCACCGATGTAATTCATTTACAAATTATGAAAATTCTATTTTGCACTTTTTCAACATATATCACACATATCATGTCAGCGTCTTTAAATAATAATCATTATGTAATATGGATGTATTCATAACTTGTTCCGCTGAAAGGAGTATTTGTGCTCGTTAATTTTTAGTGAAAAACTGAACATGTATTATCTGTCGTAGGTAAGTGCATGTCTCTGTACATGGATCAAATAATTGATTGATAACTTTACAATAGAAACCATTAAACTTATTATTATTATTCCTGGCACGTGTATACAAGTGATATGTTTTACTGCTACATATATTCATATTGACGTATAGAGTCAGTAATTTGCTGAAATCATCTTGTATCTGCAGTAAATGAATTTTGTAACAGTCAAAGTGAAAATAGTGTACTTTTATGAATTGTTGAGGTAGAAAATAGTGTGTGAGTGTGTATTTCATAAACATGCATGATATAATATCATAACACGGAATCGTTGTTTCACAATGGTCAGAGTGCATGGTGTAGCATTTACCGTTTCATCATATCCACACTGTTGTATAATAACTGTTGTTTTATACATATAGAAAGTATAACCATCTCACCCTACACCATGTATATGCATCAGTAAATATACATAGATATTTAACAAAAAGTAAAATCAAAAATATAATATCTATACTCTCGCACACACAACACACATATATACGTATATGAATATACAAACACATAGGACTAATTTCTATAATCATTTCGTAAATTTATGCATAAACCTACTAAACGAAACTGTGGGTTACTTTCTAGTAGATATTCATTTCCGTGAACATATGCTACAGTAGCGCGCATTAGTTACTAGTAGGCGACTTATATAACGCACAACTTCGTGCTGATTTATTATTATTTACAAAATTTACTACGAAGAAAAAAATATCACCTGAGATTTGTGTAATAGACCGAAATATACAATTATTAGATAATAAGCGGTTAGATGCATGTGCACAGGGGTGTATTACTTACAGATTGTATTATTTCTATTCATTCATTATACACTTGCGAGAAATACAAATCTATGCAAAGCCGGCCCTGTGCATATATGTGTGTGTGTGAGTTAGGAAATCAGCGGAATTAAGAATCGACTATGTTTATGACATAAGAATTCTATTTTGCTCTCATTTTGAAACGATCCTTTGCATTAGTCGAAAAAAAAACTATAGACTTTAATTAGTAATTATAAACTTTGAAAGTTGATCTTCATTCATATTCAGACGAAAGTGTTTTCTTCAAAGTAATCATAATTATTGTAAATAATAATAAACATGCAGAACATGGAATTTTCCATCAGCTTCTTTTACAAAATATTCTAAATAGAAAAAAAGAAAGAACAGCCGAAGTAAAAAAGCAACAGTTGTTTGATAAGGAACGCGGTACGTGCGTCATTGGTATAAAAAAATATACCTATAAGCTGTAGGTACTGGATGTTACCAGTTTAAAAATATACGTGCATGTTCCGTTATACAGAACTATATGATTTATCGTATAATACGGTACTGTTATTTGAATAAAATATCATTCTTTATTGAAATACATGTATGTTAATTCAGTGAAGAAAACATACGATATAAAGTGTCAATATGTAATAAATATTTGCACACTTGTTTATGAACAGTAGTGTAGCTTTATATCTACAATTACATACATACATACATACGTAAATGTATATAAGCTACACATGTGTATGTATGTATGTATGATTGTACAACAATCATCTCTGTGCATGTTTCAATAATAACCAGTATCTGAGAGTAATGAACTTGAAGATAATATAATCTTCCTATATTTATACATACACATATTATACTGGCTAATCAATGTATAAATAAATAATATACATTACTGTGGAATTGAAAATACTCAACCAATACCCGCCGAGTCATTCGTTCAAAACATTAACAATAATTAATTGCCTGTAATGAAATGTTAAATTTCATTGCTATTTACAGTAGAATTTTTGAAATAAGGAAGGTCAGTATAAAAGTAATTTATGTAAATGTATATCCGTACGATGTATTACTTTGCGGGCGTGAGGAATATGAGTATAAAACAACCAAGACAATTGTACATAAGAGTATTGTTGATGACATTTCCGTGAGGCTGTTGGCCAGGAAGTATTTTGTGTTCGTTTTTCTGTTACAATAATATTTACTTTCGCGCTGTAATGACATCACAATCACCACACTAATCAGTGTATTGTTACACAATCTCTGGTGTAAAAATATTTTCAATCTTACGAAAATGCGTCACGTTGTTTTTCGCAAAGGAACAATGTGTTCAGCATCAGCGAACACGCCTCTTAACATATATAACTAAATCATCAACATATAATTTTTGATGAAATTACACGCAGTAGTTTTTATTAAGCCCGTATAGTTTGATAACCAGAAATACCCGTGCTGCAATTAACACATGATTGGCTTTTTGTAAAACAATTCACCGCCATCTTATTCGTTCACGTAAATTATGTATAAATAACAAACATTTGTAAACTGCTAAATGAAATGAATAATAAAAACAATCATCAATATGCAGAAAAACTGATTTATTACAGTGATGAAATTTTGTTGATTTGATTCTACTGAAATATTCCGAGTCGCTCATATATCAACACACACGTGCCTCAAATGTGTCGGCAAGTTTTTTGTAATCTGTAGTTTATGTGCTGTTTAAGCCATTATAAATAATTCTTATTGAAATGTTTGCAACTTTTTGCTAAACAGACAAACAAAAAAACTAATATATACATATTATTGTATAAATGTAGTAACAAATTTAAATTGTTAACAAATTATCAACATTGAATTACTTGGCTGTAACACTCATAATTAAAATATCATTATATGCTGAATTGTGACAATATTACAATGTACTGTTGTCCGCATGTTGGCTAATTGTGTACTTACGATTCGGGCAACGTTAGAAAAACGACATGCATTTTCCACTAACTCAATGGCTGTATGTATGTATGTACATCATTATAATCACACTACACACACACACACATATGTACGTAGATGATTTTAGCAAATGATTCCTTTACGTAATTTGGAGAGTAAGTAAATGGCTTGTAGTTCGGCATAGTATCTGTAATAGTGTGTTTATGTACGAAGGATATTTAAATTTAGTTACCTTAATGACAGACATAAAACAATGAACATAATTATACACAGTCAACATACAATGTTACAAGCAACAATAATAGGTATTATTGCTATTAGAAAAGTCAGGGATAGTTAATGAATTATGCGACAGATGAACGTATACTCAAGTATTTTATTGTATTTTACACGAAATTACAATTAACTTATTAGTTCCAATATAAACCATGAGATTGTATAGATATATAAGCTAGAAATAATGAACAAGTAAAGTTAAAGATAATGAAATTGTTTGTTTAAGAATTATTTAATTGTTTCCATAACTCCAGGCATTATATATTTCATTAGCTTTTTTATATATCCCCGAGAAAATAAAAGTGTTCAAACGCGGAAAAAAATAATTACACAATTTATTTTTTTTCAGTACAGAATTAGTAAAAAGAGGAACCTTCAAATTTGTATGTGTTTTTCTGTTAACATAAGATTTACTTTCGTATAAGAGCGACGACAGAAATCTGTTGAGAATTACTATAATAAATAGAAATTTGCATAAATGTATAATGAGAAGTCTCCGTATGTGTGACCTTCACACGGTGACCGTTTTATAACACGTACGAGGGTGTCAATCAAAGTTCAGCTGGACAATTATAAATATCTTCTAATTATTGCAATTACTGTCTGTTAGAATGTTTCCTAACATGTTCAGTAGTCTGTTGTCTGATTGTGGAGAAAAACCAGTTGCAGCCTAGTGTGTAATTATCACACCAATTACTTTTAAAAAAGTTGAACATTTGTGACTAAAATGTCGGAACATATTATCGCTTGATAGATGACTGTATATTTTATGTCTATGTTCTTGTTCCACCGCCAATCATTTATCTTTTATAAGACATTGAAACTTGAACGATAATTTGGAAAAATTGCTATTTGTTTCTTATTTACTATCATTAGAATTAAATAATTATTTAATGAATACTGTGCGTGTGCTTATAGGAACAGACAAAATTGTTGAGGTCATATCGAATAACGTATGTATAATTGTACAATTGTTGCTAAAATAATTGCCAATTTAATAAACGGTATGAAAATTGACTATGAAGATAAAAAATATTTACTAGCTGAATATGAATAACACTATTCCATTCATTTCAACAGTAGAAAAAATTAATTTACATTCTGTGCAAGTGTTGCCGATAATTTATTGTAATACAATTTTATTTATAACTATATCTATCTACTATAATTCCTAGTGATTTAAATAATTAGTACATATCAAATTCCGTGATAACAGGTTTTTCTAACTTGATTTGTGATTTGTGAAAATTTATTGCTTGGAATTAATGATTGGAATCATTATCAAAAAAACTCAGTTATCCTTGGTGTTATAAAAAAAAAGTATACTCTAATATTTGGTACAACTTTATACCTTGGTTTTAGTTGATCAGAAGGAATGTTTTGAGCAATAAGATTCTTGTGTCTATTGTTCTGGATTCAATGGCAGTGAATATTGTCAAGGAGTTGCGACTATTTCCGTTCAATATAATTGTGTATTCAAACACAGGCTGGCGTGAGTCAGTCAGAGTATTTCGCCATGGTTGTGAGTTGTTGTTTGTCTTTTGCCCTTAACTAATATTGCGGTTTACCAAGGGTACGTCGCATATGCGTGTGTGTGCGTGTGTACTATACAGACAGATGTAAGGATATGCGAACCAACCATTCGTGATGCTGAAGACCATATTGAATTCACGGGTCAACAGCCCAACAGTTCTATGCTATGACGCAAATATTATAACAGTCATCATCTACAACGAACAAAGACAGTTTTACTTTTTACTAACTAAAACTAAATATATACCTGCAACAAAAAAAAACATTAATTTTCGCACGTATAAATTGTGTGAATAATTTGGCCAGTTGTTACGTCAAAGAAATAAAAAAAGTAGTACCTGCTTAATTTTATGCTGAAAAAATCAGCGGCTTTATACTTTGTACCTTATGCGAATAAATATGTACTGTGTTGTTATAACGAACAGAAATTATTCTCACACATCGCACAGCAGTAACTGGTACAGTAATTTTAAACTAAGGTGCAGCATATATTTTTTATAAATAAATTGAATAACAACAAGTAATTATTACTAAAGGAAAACCCACGAGAAATTCTCTAAAATAAAAAAGTTGCAGCCGCTCTCCTTGCAACTGAAATGCATTGAACTTCAGTCAGTGATTATTAGGAAATTCCTTGAATAAATACACTGAATACAATTAAAATACAGAAATATAAAATTACCAGTAAATTATGAATATATAAGATAATATTTAATGCAATCACTGCAACACAGACTGGAACTGTTCAAGTGGCTACACTTCATAATATTACAGTGCAGAATATCAAGTGTACAAGACTATTCATTTCAATAATTCATACCAATAATTCCTTCATCTTAACAATAACGATCTATCTCTGATGTGTTTCTGAAACAATGACAAATTAATGTTGTTGTTTATTTGCAGGAATATTTCTGATAGCGTTCTTTGGCCTATTGTTGGTGTGTGCCTCGTATTTAATATACTTTTTTGATCCACTACAGAAAATCTTAAATAAAGTAAGTTATAAACAGTGAAATATTTTATGCTATATAATTCTATAGAATACACTGTAATGTTTTACAGATGGTATTGCTGACTGACGGATCCATATCGTATAAACTATGGAAGAATCCTCCTTACACTGTTTATATAACAGTGTACATATTTAACGTCACTAATACGGATGCGTTCCTTAGTGGTGAAGAGAAACTAAAATTTGAGGAGATTGGTCCATATGTGTTTCAGTAAGTTCGTATAATATTTGTCAAATATATACATATACTATAATAGGTGTTTATTGTACAGGGAAATACTTGAGAATACTGAATCTGTTTTCAATGATAACGGAACCTTATCGTTCATACCACGAAGAGAATTGAAGTTTATACGAGAAATGTCGGTTGGAGATCCAAAGGAACAGTATGTTCATGTACCTAATGTGCCGCTATTGGTGAGTTAGAATTTTTATTAGATTTGTACATTCATCGTTAATATTCCGGACAATTGCACTTTGGATCCAATGTACAGACAAACATATAAAAATCTACGATAAGAAAATGTACACATCGTGTATACATGATGATGATGTTGTTATGAAATGTTTATAATATGCAATTTTCACGCCTAGTCTGTATTATTTTCTTCTGTCAACAATCCTTCCCAACAACAACAACATACACATACACATTCTGTGAATTGTTAATCAGTCGGAGACATGTATATGATGGAAAGGAAACGAAACTACAGGGAATTCTGCGATAGTTGGCGGATGCACGCACCTATCTATCCTCATTACTTATGTCTGTATTTTATTACGCGCATCATGTAAATTAGACTCGCCTTGGAATTATTGTTGTTGAAACAAGAGAAATGTGAACGTAGTTTTGTCTTAATAGGAATTGTCATTCGATGTAGTCATTCTAAAATATAAAACAGCTCTCTTCCACATAAACCTTCCAAATTGACGTAAAGCGAAAAAAACTCCCAAGGAAACTATAAACTGTAATTGTGCGTAAATCATACCGTGATGAGACGTTTATCGTGCATTTAGACAATGGCAAGGAAACATTCTGTCTGCTTTAGGAAAACATTTGTGGCTGACGCTAGAGTGCAAATAATAACATAAAGATATGGATCATAAATGTATTACTCATGGTACGTACGTCAATCATAGACGATTGAGGTATTGACAGGGCCGTATGCTTGTAGAATATTAAATCATACTCACTAATGACAACAGCTCACATTGAGGAAGGTAAATTGTCAAAATAGAAGAAAAAAAAACGTTTGACACACAGAGGATTGTTTTAACTATTGTGTGACATTGGAAATTACATGTCAAATATACGTATATATTTCCTCTTTTAATTGGAAAATAACTCATATACACTTAGTGAGCAACCTTGTGAAATAGAATCATTTATTTCTAAAATATAACATCAGATTGTGTAAAGTTATAACTCATAACAGTTTCTAGTTAATTCTAGCTAGTTGATTGCGATTGTGTTTGTTTATTAATATTTATTGGTGCATATGAATATTTGCGTCATATTTGGGTATGTGCGAGTGGAGTGGAAATTGTTACGAAACCCCATTATACAGGTCTAATTTCGACAGTCGCTCAAATGTTTTAATTCCCAGAATTAACAATATCTACATAAACACATACACTGGCAGTGGATAATATTTTTTAGAACGAGGTCTGCTCTGGCTGATTCTGAAGTCAAGGAAACACAAACACACAGATAGACGGCAGAGACGCACTTGTAAATTTGCAATTCATGTTGCAAAAGTACATAGTGCACATTGTGCCAATATGTTTAGACAAGTCAAGGATAGCGCAATTGTTGCCAAAAAATTCAACTACGTTGCGAAATATGAGCTAGATTTTGTTAGAGTTTGTTACTTATTCTGTTGCATCAACTGGAAAGATATTTGCTATGCTCTTGTAAAATCTGCTATCATTTTGTCCTTAATCAATGTTAACGATTAGCATCACTACATAAAAATAGCAATATGGAACTATTAAAATAATTTAGTGTTTTAATTAAAATATCTATGGTGTGATTGAGCAATTAACTTCTGTTTGAAGGTGCACATAATATATGAGTTTATAATCTTTTTTCTCCGAAAACACACGGTTCAATTTGAATATGAATGAGAAATTGCGCGCTGTAATAAATTATATTACGAAAATATATGTACATTTATGTTTATATGCCACTGTTAATTAGTATACTAACAACAAAAACAAATACAACACACTAATGGCTACAAAAAAACCAGATAAATGGCAGTTTGCCAAAAAATTTATAGCAAGCGAAAAAATAATTTCGCACGATAAACTCTCGTTATTAATAAAGTTTTTCAGCAAAAACTTTTGCGCAACAGATATTTAAAAAGATACTTGGAATTATAAATAATTGTTATAAAATTGATATTTAATTAGAAGAGGTGTCATTGAAATTTTTTTCCGTAGCAGAAATTAGTTTTTGGGCAACAAGGTTTAAGTGTTTTATGTGGCCGCAAGTCGATAAAAAAATGACAGAGAGTTTGATGTTGTTGTTGTCTTGTAGTACGTGATGGTGCGTTTTAATTGTGTTGACAGAAACTGGTTTGTGAGTTTATTGCGGGCGCAGGTTATCAATCCGTGTTAATTGTTGCAGTTTTAGATGTGTGTAACAGCTACTTGTTGACAATGACCGTGTTTTACTCTCTTTCTGTCTGTCTGTACACATGTGTATGTATGTAATCACACACATGTATAACGTCGGTCAAGGATACACTGTTACCTAGTATGTACACTGTTCTACATATCATACACGTCATAGATAGTTTCCTACAATGCTGAATAAAGTACTATATCCATCCAGCCATGTCATATTTCATTACATTTATACTTACTTCTATGTATGTATGTATGTATGTATACGTATGTATGTCTGCAGGGTATTGCATCCATGTTACACCAGTCCTCCATGTTCTTGAACCTGGCGGTGCTGTCCATCACACGGATGTTGAACTCTCAGCCAGTGTTGACTATGACGGTGGACGACTACTTCTGGGGCTACGAAGACAAACTGGTGCACATGGCCAGCAAAGTTCTGCCAAATTGGATTTTCTTCGAAAAGTTCGGCGTCCTGGACAGGGTGAGTTATACATGTTGCTAACGTGACACATATCCTATGAAACTTTACACTTTACATACATGCATACATAGATATATACTGTAAGGATGTACAGAGTTTCCGCTAAACATTGAAAGAGCTTACATAATTCCATCCAGCAAGGATTCGTCTGTAGTAATATTTCACACTATTTACAGATGTTTGATGAGGGTAATAACACAGTTACGATTAACGTGGATCCCAACAGAAAAACAGGGAGTTCCCTGATTGATGAACAAGAACGCGGCCGGCTGTATTCCATCCTGACGTATAACGGCTCCCCTGGGCTGGCCCAGTGGGGCTATCAACTTCCCGAGGGCAACGAAACAATCGAAACGTACGTGCTTTTGTTAACAAACAATTATCTTTATCCCCACTGTCTGAAGATGCCTGTCATTCGTTGCACTTTTTATACAAATGTCGCAATCCATTGCCTGTAATTCATAAATAAAAATTTCCGTGCAACAAAACAATATGTTGTCCTCGCGTTACTAATTACAAAATTGGTTGATTATGTAATTATAGTACAATTTGGATAATAACTGAAATTAAGTAACAAGTAATAGCGTGATATGTGTACATTTATGATTTATTGTAATTAAATATTTGACTTTTAAGCAGTAATGGTTGTTCTACTTTCAATGTTACTGACGAGATGAATGACAAGTTTAATAATTTCAATCACCTGATTAGTAGCTCTTAAGTAATTCACAGAATTGCTTGTATGCTTGCGGGTGCACTTCTCGCAGCTATTTCAAATGTAAACAATTTGTATGCGATATCACTGTTTGTTCATATATTAGTTATGTACATATATGCAACTATGTTAACTATTACTGCAGTATTTCAAAACTTGTAAATCTATTTGTTAAAGCACTTCTTCTCACTGATATCTGTAATGTAATAGTGTAGTTCATTTCTGATCGCTTGCTGCAGGAACACCAAATGTAACATGCTAGAGGGTGCGTATGAAGGTACGATCTATCCGCCTGGCTTCACAGAGGACAATGTGTTCCGGTTGTACCGGAAACCGTTCTGTCGTACGGTTCCGATCGAACACTACAAGACCGGCCTCTCAGAGGATAACTTCAACGCTTACTATTACAAGATAACGGATAACTTCCTGGATCGCGAGGAGGACAACCCGGACAATGAGTGCTACTGTAAGGATAAAGACTACTGTCTACCAGCCGGTTTCGGCGACACAACACCTTGCTACTACGGTTAGTTACATTCACTTGTAGCCAGTATCATTTAACGTTGATTTAATGTGATTTCTAATAACCAATAAATATGTACATACAAAATTGCCACTCAATCATTCTGACACTAATTAATTAGTAAAAACCTTTGCTGTCTATATTGGTAAATGCAAATATGCCTACGCATGATTTCCAAATTATGTCAACGGACTTGCATCACACTTGTTTATCAATAATACATTTGAAGCTTTGTATGTATGTGTGTGTTATTTGTATAGGATTCCCTACTGCTGTATCGCGGCCTCATTATCTGCATGTAGATGAATCAGTGTATGAAAACATTGAGGGGATGGCACCGAACGACAAGGATCACGGCACTAGTATCATGATTAACCCGGTAAGACATAACAGGGACTATGTAAATACCTCCCTATACTACTTCTACTCTGATACATGTTGGTAGAGCAACAACGTGATTAATTATCATGTGTGTACATGCGTATGTTTGTCAGGACATGGGACTGATCCTGAAAGGCCACTCGCGCATACAGATCAACCTCATCATGCGACGCACCAAGTACAATTACAAAACAGCACCATTCAACAATATGATATTACCGCTCTTCTGGACGGAAATGGTAAATTCAAGTTGTTAAGTGTTGAAACACATTGTATAATTTCTTATCTATCTGTACAGAAAGTTGACAAACTGCCATCAGAGGTATATATGTTGATGACGTTGACACAGAAAGTATTACCAGTCACGCAGATAGTATTCATGTACTTGTTCGCCATCGTTGGGGCGGCGCTGATCGCTGCAGCAGGTATCCTGGTGTTCCTGACTATCGGTGCTCCTGTAGGGAATCGTTCGCCGAGTATAAGTCTCGGCTACACGGCTGTACGCATCATTCCAGTGATCAGACGGGAGAGTCTCATCTCAGACATCCGGAGACACAACAAATAGAGAGCCGCGGAGTCAGCCATATGTTGCCGCTGTTGCTGTTGCGCCAGGGATTCTCTATTTCCACATTTAACATTCTGCTGGATTTTCTTTTACTAATGAAAGAATAAATCAACAGCAAATGTTCTAGTAACTATGATAGGAGATAGAGAATCCCTTGTCCGTGTTGTTCAGTGCCTGTATTGCTCAATGGTTGCCTTACCAAAACACACTTCCACAGGCCGGCCATCCGTGCTATTTGACAGTTGCCATTTTAATTACTATATTTGTTATTTATACATATGTTTCATAGTACAGGGTTTTTGACATTTTAGTGAATTTCTATCTGTGTGGCGTATTCGTTTATAGGTTTAGTTGAACAAGGAGTTGACGTGAGAATACTACATTAATATATACGGGATGTATGTATCAGTATTGCTACATACTTGAAACATATCACGTCAACTACCAGTTTCTATAATATATAGGTAAACAAACTTGTGATATATAATTTATAGTGTAGCATCGAATGTTGTTGCTACGAATAATTCCATTACTCTTAATATGAAGTGTTTTAGTAAAAATATGCTGCACACGTATATATTAATTATAGGAAGAACAATTTTATTTCAGTGTGTGTTGGGAAATTTCTTGCCAGATGTTGTTCCAGTTTCGGGATGTTTTATTTTTAACACCGAGATATTATTACTAGAGTAATAAATAAGTGTAGTCTAGTTATACATGTGTGTGATGGTTTTTATAAACATGAAATTATAACAATAAAAAACAACAACAAAGTGAAATAAACCAGTTGCAATAATAATAACAATGAAAGTGTCACTGTACATGTTGATTTGCACTTTCACACCGGGTTTCACATGTGAACAACGGTTAGTTAGTACGTTGGTTGGTTGGTTGGTTGGTTGGTTGGTTGGCAGGAGAACGCGTACACTTTTACTATGCATGAGATCATTGTCTTTGAACAGTGCAGAGATTAATATGCATAACTGGTAAAGAGTATTGTTTGTTAATGTACACAACAAGCACACACGTGCAAACACATCAAGTTCAACACACACACACACACACAGAAACACATGGCGAGAGAGCCTGCACTTCTGTATTCATATGAAGGATTGTGTGATGCATCAACTTTTAATCTTGGACCGTATCCAAGGCAGATAATAGGACAGACGAGTGTACACATCCGGATATCCTGGTTTCGCACATCCAGAACCGAATGATGTGATTCCGGCCAAGAACCAACGGCCGTCCTTCAATGCACACTGCAGTGGGCCACCGGAGTCACCCTGTAACCACACACAAACACACTGATACATAACACTAGGCTACTTGCAGTAAACACTGTTCTCCTCAGTAAATACAAGATATTACAGTACAGTTAGCAATGGGAAATATTATATAAAAATTTTGAATATACACTTACTACACATGTGCCAGTTGTCCCATCCAAATGGCCAGCGCATAAATGTCCAGATCGGATTGGCACTGACGTCCCGTATTTCTTCCTGCACACAGCGTTGTCATGCACAGGTATCCGTGCCTCCAGCAGTTTCACTGCCAGTGTGCCATCCTCGGTGGCGCGACCCCAGCCAGTGGCCACACACCTGGAGGTCTGATTGTATGAGAGCCGCTTCGGCGGCAGACAAACAGCCCGCACACGACTCTTACCCGACAAGGTAACGGGTCGTGATAATTTCATCAGAGCTGAAAATATATACAGAAATATGATTTATGTATTAAAAATATTTAATAACTTATATCATTATGCTCAAGGTGCTTGAATAAGAATTATGGCCTCTGTTCATGAACTTCTTAGTAAAGAGACCTTGTACCTAATACTCGTACAGACAATCACAAGTCTTGATTTATTCTACTGTCAGTTATGTAAATGTTTACTGGCTATTTAATAATGCAAGAGTATCTTTAAAGGATTTACAATGAAGATTATTTGGAACAAATAGTTTGATTTGAGAATATCTATCGGTCAACAACCTTACTCCTTGTAGAATTTCGATTTGAATGTAATCTTTCAGTTTGCAAAGATGCAGATGCACTAGGGAATAGGTTGGGATGTACCTATGTCATGCTGGAAGTTATGGAAGCGTTCGTGCATGATGATGCTCTCGACAGGTATCCTCTGTTCGGTGCTCTCCTCCAGCTCGCGGTCCCACTCACCCAGCACCGCCGTCCACAGAGCAGCCAGCGGCAGATTGAATATATCACTAGATGCACACACACACATACATACATACATACATACATAGACAAGATTCAGTACACGATTATATAACTCAATTATCACAATCTTCTATTTTACATTTACATATTCAATTCAACCAAAGAGACAGAAGCATATAAATGTAAGACGTTGTTCTACGAAATTCAATCAATAATCAGAAATCTCTACCGTGGCTCCGGTATCATGTATCACGTTTAGAATTAGTTGAATCTGATGCGTATTGAATGAAAACGAGAGTACGTACTTCAACTCTGACAAATAAGATTCATTTTGAGATATTTTTGTCTGTATGTAATGTGATACAGTGAAATACGAGTAAAGTAAACGTAAAAACTATACTCCAATTTCCCGATAGATATATTCCCACAAAATAAAGTAGAATTTGTGCAAAAATACAAGAGCGCTTCTTGTTTTACTATAAAGTGAATTGTATAAGGCAGCCGGTGAGTGAATTGCATTCATATTGGATATTTTTATCCAAAAACAATTACACGGAGCCTATAGGGACACGGGGCATATTCCCCGGCCATGAATGTGAATCGTTCAGAGCTGTGTTCGCACTTAATACTTTAGGGTACTAACTTGTTGATGCAATGTGCCGCCGTGAGCAGCCATTCGGGTGAGATGAGCACACCGCCACACCAGTGTCCAATGAAACCGAACTGTGGATGCAGCAGTTCCAGTGATACCTAAATGGCAAAATCATATATATGTATATAAGTATCAATATTTACATATATAGCATGTGAGCAAATAGCCATATACACATATACACTTCACGATATTTATAAGAAATAATGTTCGCATATATGGCTCCCTGATGTAAGTAGTAATATGTACCAGGCAAGGACAGAAGGATAATATTGTTATTGTGGAAAGAGAAAGACTACAAGCAATAATAGTTACAATTCCTCTTTCACTTTGAATGTATATATATGAAGATTGTTTACCTGCCAAGGCCAGGCACCTTGCGCACTCTGTTTGCCATTGACGATGCGTCCCGTGAAGGCGCCGGCCAGGTGACGCGGTTGCCTCGAGCGTCGCACACTGGAGCCGCATTCTGCAATGAAAGAAAGAGTCATGACGTCGCTATTCATGCAAGACGAACATAAACATATACATACATACATACATACATTAATATCCGTTCGAACGTTCGTTAAACCGACATTTTTACATCGAGAGAGAAACTCTCATTGTTTTGATGAAAGTTTCTAAGCTAATAAGAAATTCCACATGATCCAAATAACTCACACACACACACACACACCGAGAGCAACAGCAACAACAGAGATAAATAAACATTAACAACGACAGTAGCCAGCGGTAGAAACAAAACAGAACCAATTCCAAAGTACTGGTACGTGTAATTAATCCACTAGACTGTTAATTAAAAACACAGACAATGATTAGTTACCTTGCAACGTAGACGTTATGGTACAACACTGTAATAATAAGAACAACAACAGCAGCAGCAGCGGGGCACCACTGCACGTGAAGGACGCCATCGGTATGCGTCCTTCAAAGACGCGTGACACTCACACGCACACGCACTTGTCAAGGTCGTCGCTTCTATACAATACAATCACGCTGTACGTTTGAAGGTTGTGTTAGATTTCAAGGACACCACGCACGCACTCATGCACGCTCACGGTCAAGGTCGTGTGCGTGGATGAAGGTGTGCGGTCGTTGATAGACTGACGGACAGTGTAGTGCAGCCTGTGATAGAACTAATGCTATGTGTGTATGTGTGTGACAACTCTCTGTTCTGTGTGAGAGAGAGAGAGAGAGAGAGTGAGACCTAGAGGAGAGAGTGACAAGTGAACAACAGACAATGGCGGCCCCACGCTGTCGAAAGTGGTCGTCAATCATGGATAAGAACGAAGTCCAACCAGCCAGCCAGGCAGGCAAGCAGGCGGATTCCTACACCGACTCTGGTCTTCTACTAACCCAGTTTCGGACAAATGGGAATAACTGACTGTACAGGGCCGATGCTTATGCATACATTAACCAACCAACACTGTACATATACACAGACATTCACCTAATACAAACAATATGACAAACAGCACAGGCAATGGTTCATATTGCTTATTCTAATGACTTTATAATTTGCATCGCGAATGAGTGAACTGCAAAGAAACTTATGCTTTCCCAGGTCATCTTCAATCAGTACGTTCTGAACTCAATCGTTTACCACGTTCCATAAAGACACAATCTTCTTCAACAACCAACGCTCATTCCATCACGGTAAGACAAATTTTATCTATACCGATTAAGACAACATGTTTTTATTAATTCTTTGTGATTAAATCAATTATAATTCGATTAATAACAAACATGTATGTAGTTAAAGAAATCCCTTGTCACTGATCAATCTTCCAGATGATGATGATGATGATGATGTCACGGCTGTCACACGGAGAGACAAGAAATGCTTTAGAAGAAACTGGTATCGTTGGATTGCCTTAACTGCAAGCAACTCTAACAATGTTCACGGTAATTAATCATTAATTTATTGAGCTGTCACAGGTGAGAAAGTGTTATTTCTTCAATTCAACTGGCACCTAATATAGCTATTAGCACGATAGTTTTTCACTATTATGCTCATCTGATGGTACTTTCACTGTTGGTATGACTGGAGCAAGCAGTTTCCGTACAACTAACACTCTTTATGGTGTTTGGTGTCTTGTATTGCCATCACGTCTTTGTACTTGTCATCCAATTAGTCAGAACAAATGCGTGTCGCATTCGTTTACAGACATATTACAAACAAACACTTGAACACTGTGCATGTAGTGGTTCTTCTATTTGAAAATATTCCACCAGCAGACGTGCCTGGGAAAACTAACTACACATTGTGTTATTAATATAGATTGTTTATAGTCTGTGACAGTGTTTCTTCCAGTGTATGTTGATGCGAATCAAATCTGCACCATCTGTTGATATATCTTGGGTAATGGTAGATATGTAGGTAAGAAGAGTTAGTAATGACTACAATCTCTTACAATGTGATTTTTCTCGCATGGTGTAGAGTGATTGCTTCTCTGAGATTGTTACACCCTGTGGCAATGTAGCCACAAACAGTAATTACACAAATAAATGTATGGCATTATACGCACATAAACATACATATATATATATATATATATATATATATGCTAGCAGAGCAGTGCAGTGCAGTGCAGAGAAATATTATCGGTAAAAACTTTCGCTATATAAACGAGTACATGTGCATCATGATGTAGGCGCTGTAGGTACTGAACTATTTGCTTTTCACTAACAATTAACGAACAAATGATAGTAAAACGCATCACACACACACGGCTGGTAATGATGATGGCTGATGGCTGCTGATCGTTACGGATGGATGGCGGTATGAAAGAGTGACCTACTTGGCTACCAAATCATTACCATTACATACCAAACCGGTTACACTCTATTAACACGCTATCTGACCGTGATCTTGGCCTCATCTCGGCATTTAGGGGAAAGTGATTACCAAATAAGGGTTATATAATCTCATACGATACAAACATACACACACGTACGCACACACACATGTGACAGATTGCTACATTATTAGCCAACATAACACACTTTAATACATACACACAGATATATATAATAGACACACACGCACATATGTATTTATAAACATATGTTGTTGTTATTATTGCTTCAGACATAATGAAAGATTTGAAATAGAGAGTTGAATGAGAAATACTACCAGATACTTTCCTTCAATTTTTTTGTGATTGCCACAAAAATTAGACCATTAGTAATGTATTCACAGAACAGAGGATTTCCGAAGAATTATCGTGTGCAGACAGCCTAATGAATAGTTAGTTCAAGTAATTATAGTCCACTATTCATTCTCTATTGGAGGTCCAGCCAGTTTAGATTTCTTTAATTCGACCGTTGCTAGCAAAAAATCTTGAAAAACTAGTCAAACAAATCATTGGTTTCTCTGGAGAATTTAATTATATTTTACAATTCATCAGATGCTTAATGTAGTGGTACAAATATTTCAACCATTGATATATAAGAAAAACTAAACGTTTCTAAGTTTCAGAAAGAAAATCACTGCGTGTTTTGTTGTTGAAAATGTTGATGTACAGAGTGTATTGATGTATTACATTTCTCTCTTGTAAAACAAATAAGCGAAACTAACATGCAATAATGTTTTTTTAGAAAAAGTGCGTAGTTAAAAAGGAGAGCGCATCGCAAGAAAGTACAAATACGTAAACAAACAAACAGCAACAACAACAACAGCATCTAAACTATTGTTATTTTTGTAGAACAGTGAAACTGTTTGCATTGTTTACAATATGTAATTGACTGATATTTTTATTAGTTAAAATATGTGTGTGTTGACGGTTTAATATAAGATTTGATATCCTAATTTACTTCGCTTTCAATGGATAAAAGATTTAATTTGCATGTGTGTTTTTTTAGAATAGAGGAAATGAAATTAGCCTAGATATAGTGCATTCACTAATACTAATAATAGTAATATTATATGTATTTAATTAAACACAAGATGAATTGCTAATTTCTTTAAACAGATCAAATAATGTAGTTGAATATATAGATTTAAATTGAAATAACAATTTCTTCTTGCTCACTTCAGGGTGGATATTGCAAATATGAAAATAGTATCACCGGATTTGTACGTCGCCGGAGTAATATCCGCCACGCGACACTAACTTTTATAAGTATGAAATATCTGGATTCACATTACACCACACAAGTATATTTTTATATATCATCTGTAAACTTTGTCAAATAACGCCTAAAGCTAAGCCAAACATAATTTGTAAATGTACAAAATTTTTAACATAATTAAAACTTGTTTTCTTTTCTAAGTTTTATGTATAAATAAACCGCACAATTTATCTAATTAGCGTGTTGAATATTAAATATATTTAACCGGAGATTTAAAGCTAAAAAGATTATGTTCAATTTGCATTTATAATGTTTAACTATTTAATGAGAACGAATATTATTTTGTGTATTTGTCAAATAAACCGTGTACATGCTTAATTAGTATGCAGTGTAGTTCATTAACTAATGAACTAGTGAGTTTTTTGATACTGTTTGCGTTTTGTTTATGAATGAATACACAGGTTATTGATACTTGTGTATGTAATGAATTTTATCTAAAAATATACTCCCTATACTCGAGTATAACTGATGAATTTATGAAATGTTGATAATATATTATAATCCAACACTCAACTATTTCAATCTGTATATTGGTCAGTGGTTACTATATACTATTGTAACTAGAAGAGAATTATTCAAGAATATTCGACGCTCAGACAAATTTTCATGTAAATTCTTCCAGCGTCTGTTCAGTATGACTGCACGTTTAGAATATTACGTTTTTATATTAGATCAAAAATTGTCTTTTTATTCAAATTAGGAGACGACGCATATGAAAGCTGGCTGCAGGCAGTTCTGGATATCTTGAGATATTATCAGTTGTAGATTTACTATCTCAGTGCAGGGACTATTACTGTTATCTACTAGTTACGGCTTGATAGGAATTAAATTCATCGAAAGTATGTTCATATTCGTAGTTCCAATTATTCCTCATTCATGCCTCTCTCTCTCTCCCTCTGTGGAAGACTGGGTGCTTGTCTCACGCTGCCCCTGAAACGACTTGAAAGGAGGAATAACATTTTCTGGTTGGAAAATGATTTCCAAACTTCGTATAAATAGATACCCGGTATAGCGGCAAGTCTGAAATTGCATTCAGTTTTCAATTTTGCTTACCAAGTCCCATCATCAATACACTTTATTATTTCCCAAAGCGATTGAATCTATACACATGATTTAAATTCAACATGGAATATTTTAAAATCTTTCCTGAAAGACAGATAAAATATTCTTTTCGCTGGAACAGCAGTTGTAAATGATATGTCTGCAAGAGATTCTGCATTTGTATTTGAAGTAAATGTAGCATATATCTTAAAGAAGAAATCTTAATATACTTACCTCTTGCTAAAGCTAGAAAGTGTAAATTCAGAATTACCATATCAATTTAATACAAAAAAGTGATTGTTTGTTGTTTAATAATCTGTAGCCTGAATACGTCAATAACTACAGCGGTTGTTAAGTCAAGTAATTCGAATGCAAAGAACGTGGAGAATAAGGAAAAAGCGACAGCTCATTAGTGGAAACATTAATCAAGATATCAAAACGTCGAAGTGCTTCGTTTATTCTTATAGATTACTATCTTTTCATAGCCGTTCTAGCAGAACAAACAAGCTAGCATCAACTGTAGCAAAATCCAAGTTACGTACAGGTACACACCAGTAATAGCGCAGTGCTTTTTACTCTACAGATTCACAAGAGAAAGATATATTTTCTCTTCACATCCGTAAGGAAATTCTATACTTTTCACCAAGAACCAGGAGCGCAGATACAAATCGAAGGAGTATTTAGCATAACATGAAGAGCTGGAACAATATCTGTTAGTAATAACCCGGTGAGTAGGACTACCATATCTACTTGTATATGAGCATAAAATCAAACACATCTGATGAGGAGAAATTAGGAATTGGAAGGAGTTTTGAAAATTCTACGCTACTGTCCAACTATAGAAGGAAAATGAATTAAAATAACACACACACACACGCACACATGTATAGAAAGAGACAGAACACACATAGATGATAATTAAGTGAACGGCAATTTATTGTAATTCATAAATTATACACAAACAGTTATAATATATCCAACAAATAACTAACAGCTTAGTGTGTCGCACATGAATGGTTTCGATAAGTGATATATCATTTATTTCTTTAGTAAGTAAGTAAGTGTTGTGATTGTTGTATTAGTTTCACAGAGAGCAACAGAGACAGAGATAGTAATATATGGTAATCATAGTTATAGCAGAGAAGATTATAGTTTTACACAGAAATCAGTCAGGATAGAGAGAGACACAGACAGAGAGAGAGAGAGAAGTTTCTATATGAAATCATTACAGGGGCTGGTATGTATGTTAAGTCTAGTCATCTGTATGTATGTATGTAAGTGTGTGTGTGTGTGTGTGTGTGGATGTTGGAATCCGTTAAGCTTGACGTGCAGTCCTCCGGAAGGAAGTCTTTCATCTGCCGTTAGACAAAGACAACCATTCTTTATCGTTGTCCTCGCTCTGAAACTTAACAGCACACGAAAACGGAAATTTGTTAGACCGTTAGACGTTCATATGAACAGTGTAGACATGGATAAAATTCACATTGGACACACGAACAAAGAGAACGATTTCAAATTGTAAAAATTATGAAATGAAAAGTTTCTTAATTCATTTATACGTCCAACATAGTAGTGTCATTATTATAATATACGTGGATAATTTCCACTAACAAAGACAATTTAAAAATGTCAAAGATTCATTTAAAAGTTTGCGAAATCGTAATGAAAGATTCACCTCTAATTACGAGACGGGTTTTAGAATGATTCTTGTATGCAATTATGCCACAGTATTAACATAGACTGTGGTGGAATTAAACAAGCTTATTATAATCGACACAAAATCATTCCAAACTTTTAATGAACATTTCCCACCCCTCCCGAAAGAGACCACGAAATGAGATGAGAAAAAAGGCATAAGTTTAATTAGCCCACAAGACTGGAATTATATAAGTGGAGTTTTAGAGTAATATTCGAAATAGCTAGTGTTAAATACAGACAGATGTATTTATAATAATATCAAATAATTATTAACAACATATTCAATATCTCATTATTACCATACACGTAGAGACATATGGCTTAATTTTGTTAATGTTCATTTAGTAATTCGTTGTTTAGAATAATTTTCGCTAATTAAACAGCGAGTGGGCTAATATGAAATAGTAAAGTTAATTAATAAATTTCAATTCGGAAAATTATACAAATGATTTGGTCAATAATATATACAATTAAATGTTTCATTCATGTTATTAGTATGATCATCATAGTACAAAACATACATTATGTTGTAAGCAATGTCCACGGTCAATATTATTATGGAATATAATAGAAGAAGAAGTGGAGATGGAAGAGAATTAAGAAACTTACCGGTCCATCGTAATCCTGGAGGGCATGTTTCAGTTCAGTTCGTTTCCCAAATCTGTAACAACAAAACCACACATCAGTAAAGCCTTGTGGGTCTCTCGGATAATCCTCGGTATTAATTGGAAGATCAACCGTACACCTACACCACAGTCCATTCTCCATCCGCGCACGCAACTTCAAATTAAAGTGTCCCATCACTGATACTAACATTCTATCCAAAACAATTATGTACAGCATGTTTAGTTTAGTAAAGTTTAGTTTATACAAACAAGTATCAATATCTATTAGAACAGATTCTTGATTCAAAGTGTGAATGTTTCGCTGTCTTGTTTGTAAGGAGACGGCTGAATGACGGACGTTGCTTGTTGTACTGTAGCCGCCTCAGGATTAAACATAAATAAACTCAGGTGTACAATATGAAATGTCGTCGTTCTTGTGCCATTTTGACCCAGCGGCGTCTAATTGGCAGCGGGAGGTCAAATTCTGATTAAAACAACGACAACGGTAGCGGTGGTGGTTGTGTTACCTCGGCACGTACGTAACACAATTACACCCCCAGCAGGCAGCTGGGGGCGGAGGTGATATACTTGATGAAAGCGGTTCTTGTACAGCACTGATACAAGCACACACAACACAGGCTGAAGACAAATAACTCTCAGCCATATTTCCGCAACACCCAAAAAGAGGGGAGGACAAGATAATTTATTTCATATTTACCACCATAGGTAGCTAAGCTCATCTTCATTTACTGGTATCAGATTACATTGCATGAGATGAGAGCTTTATACATCTACGCTTATGCACATAACGTTTGAACAACAACACTATGGCATTAAAGAAATTGTGCATGTTATTTCAGAACGCTCGCCCTCTTGTGTTATTTCCATTTATAACTCTATGGAAAGTTTAGTAAATATTCATCCATCTGCGAGTATTACATTCCAACATCATAATTCACGGATTATCTAATTTAACTTTTTGAAAACAGTTATACTGATGTACTTGTCGACGTTTTAATATCCATCCGTAACCGGTGAAATTACTAGCAGGGCGAGAGTATTATTAAAAAGTAAAGAACAATTAAACAACCGCCCAATGAGGAGTAAGCGAAGAGTAGCTATAGGAGTATAAAACATTTATTAAAAATGTTGAATTGCACATTAAGTACTTGTGTTAAGGAGCAGTAGCAATAGCCGAGATGTTGGGAAGCAAATTAAGTCGGAAGTTGTAGCGTTTCAATTACAAGCACGATAAACGTACACACACTTAACGAACAACACAAACACATAATCACAGACACACACATATCCATATATACACACAGACAGAGTGTGACAAACACAAACATAGAGAGAGAAAGACAAATATGAACACACGGACATACAAGGACCACAATTGAAATGGAGTGTTTAGTTAGACAGGGTAGATTATGGTGGCAGCAGTACTATTCCACTGGTATGAATTCACAATGGAATTCAAATTAAATATATTTGTCATCATAAAAGTCGAATTCATAATGGCAAATAATTTCAAACATTGCAAAGAGCAAAGGTGTGCGGAATCAATGAATTGATGATAATATTGTCACAATAAACACAGGACATATAAGTATGATGGACAAGAGAGAGAGATAGAGAGAGAGAGAATGAGTGATGCGTGGTTAGGTGGTAGGTAGCGAGTACGGCACTTGATGGCTGTTGATTTGGAACTCACCTGGGTCGTATACGGTCCGAGTATAGTTTATCCAGCTCATGGAGTCGCAGCATGGAAATGGCGTTCTCCATGTCCGATGTCATGGCGTTGGACGTGGCGAAGGCACGATCACTTCGCAGACTACCTACCACCAGCACGCGTTTAGTCCAAACATACACACACACACACGCACATTCCATTACAAACATACATGCACAACATGTATGTCTAACAACAATCCAAACCAACCAATTAACGAGGAAGAAATTAGTAAGATCACCCGGAGCGTAATGTTTGTCACAATATCTGTGAGTAAATATTCGGTGGAAATGCTTTCAACATCATCTAGATATACTTGCCAAGTATTCGGATGAATTATATATGACATCTGTCTGGTTGTATGCTACTTACAAGTGGATTTATAGTTATTGGCTGTTTTTGCTACAAAGTTTCTTACAGAAGTGATGATTAAATCCTAACCATGCACTGCTTGGTTAGAAGATTGAAGATTTGCTCGGGTCGTAACTAGATTCTCTGTTACATTGTACAAGTACGTCTGTATTCAGGTGGCTACTTCGAGTCTACTTGTTAATACACCGTACTGCTGTGTGTGTGTATGTGTGTGTGTGTGAGTGATGTGTGTTTTGTTATTTTTTAAGCGGACGTGTTTAAAATAAACCAATCTCAGTAATCCGTTAGCGTTGTGCTAAGGGCTTACACTCCTTCGAGTGTATTTTCGTAGCAAATCCGCGTTTCAACGTATTGGCTTCGAAATCGCAAAGAGATTACCTGCCAACAGAAAGGACACAATCCTCTCATGTTGGCTAATACTACATACAAACCAGACATACACACACATATGGCAACATTGTATTCAATATATACTATTTCATATCTGGTTCTATTAATTATATAAAATATTGTTTAATTTAATGCAAGAATAAAAGTTCTTTCAAATAGTAGTGAATACAAATCTAAATAAATGGCCGCTGTCTCCTGCTGTTGGTTAAATATAAACGCATGTACATTAATAACGCAGTGTTTATTCGGAGTTCTTAGGACGCGACTTGTCTTGTTTTTAATTTAGACCAAAAACATATTTGTATTCATTCGCCTTTCACCTCAAAAACTTTGTTTTCATCAAGAAAACACGGTGTCGTCGCTGCAGGAGAGCAGCGGAGTGTATTTTGTACATGTTATTAAATTCTTTTAAGTCAAATGTCAGTGTGTGTGAATAAATAAACGTTTGCTATTATCTCTAACAGCACACTAATGTAGTATATACACTGCATAATGTATAGTTTCAATTTGTTGTTGATCTTGTAAATATATGCTTGGCACAACTGTCACTATTATGCAACCCAACTAACATTGCTGTAATGCAAGTTGTTGCGCATGAAAACACGCGCTGTGCTCAAAATGTACAAGCCTGAAACTGAAAATGCGTCATTCAATTTCCTGACTACAACAGGACAGGAAATTATACATCATTGTTCTGCAAAGAACATCGAGTTTTTTTTATTAAACTACACATGTGTTATTGTATGTGTATTTATTGTACAGCTTCTCGTAAAATTATTACCGTTAAACAAATGTCAAAATAAAACAAATGAGGTGGAATTTGTGTTTGTTCTTCGCGACCAACTGTGTCCGAATACAAATAATGTTGTTGATTTTTGTTTTATCCCGAGTAAGAGAGTCTGTTTGGGTTTCGGAGCGAATGAGTTTTAATGATTATGCGTACACCACAAGCCGTGACTTTACACAAAATTTTTCGGCAAATTTCTCCGTCCGGCAACAGTATTTAAAGCAGAAAAACGAATAGTGTATGCAGTGTGAGAAATGATGATGTTAGATCTGACCAGATACAGCACGTAATATTGGAAAAGTGTGTAATATACACATACATACATCTCACTCACTCTGTCTTACTGATAAGAACATAAGATATATGTTAGTACTAGCCTAAGATATGTGTTATTTACCAAGGATATTCTGGAAGAGAATTATATATATACTATCTAATTATTCCCGCGCAGATTCACTAGAATTAATTAATAACATTACATCGTTGCCTAGCGACGTGTCAAAGCTTAGAAATAAACAACATTATGTGACAATAGATATCGGTATAAATTAAGTTTACTGTAATACTGGAGCGTGTGTGTGTGCCCCAAGTTTTAGTCCTGTGCACGCCACTGATACACTCTGACGCCTGTCACCCTCTGAATGTATACTTGAGAGACAAGGTGTTAATTTTTTTTTCAATTTGTCGTTGTCGAATGTTTGAACGTTCCCGACAGTGACATATGTGCGTGTGACGAGCGGATTATTAGAAAATTATCTCCCATTTTGTGTTTGCAGACTCGACCGATTTCCGTTGTGTTATCTCTCTGTGATTTTGTTGTTATCAGGCAATTAATTGTTGTGAGTTTATTGCCCGTGTACATAAATGGAATATTTTCTATCTCTACTTTTGTATATTTAATAATAATTTCAGCTAAATCTTAAATTCACAACTTGTATAAACCGACGGATGCTGTTCGTATTTCCAACTGACGTTACTGAAACTCTTTACATTTTAAATCTCTACTCCTACAACACCGCTTCCAGCTACAGGTAATTGCAACCGATAGAGCTGACAAGTGCCACGTATCCTTTCAGCGGTGAGTGTATCCAGTGCTTTCGTTGTAAAGAAGTCAGAGTCGGTTTACACTAACGACTTCTAAGAGTAAGACACATGTACACAAACAGCCAAGTGAGCTGAGATAAAATAAACACTTGCAATATTCAGAGAGTAGAGTTCAGAACTTTGTACAACTTTCCCTAAAACATAAAGCGCATCTACGTGGCGGAGTGTTTCCTCTCAACGAGTACGTGAGGCCAATGAGTGAGTACATCCGAAAAGTTATACGAAACCAGATTAGTATATTCTACCGCTACACAGAATTCACAAACGCAGGATATAAGAAATGGACGTTTAAACATTTATTATATTCGTAAACTGATTTGAAACTTGCACGAATATTCGACTGTTCATTAGTTATAGATAATTGTAGCTGTGAAATGTTTAAAGTCAAAGTTGGAAAAGGAATAAACTTCTAAATATTACAATGCTACAAATATCACTCCATGTTAACGCACAGTTTAGATGAGAATCGAAGAGTTTCAAATATTGTATTCATAAGAAATGTATTTTCCATTTTAAGTTTGACAAGTCTAAATAACTGATGTATTACAAACACGTTACAAACTTTTACTCTGATAAATGGCAGATATGAATTTATATTGAAGGCTTTTAAAAGTTTTCTACAAAATTAATGTTGCTGGTCGTAATGTCAAATGTTTCTGCTACAATGGTCACTGGTTACAGATGTAAATAGGTACGTGAAGAAATGCTGATTAAATGCGTGAAACTATGCAGGAAAATATATCGTTAGGACAATTAGCAATGTAAATAACGGAATCTTCAACGGAAACATTTCCAATTAGAATAAAAAATAAAATACGAATGACTTCCTTCGCTCATTGCGTCGCAGGACAGGCGAGTGAATTAGATGTGTTTTATATTGAAATATAGGGTTGTGCAAGGACAGATACATGTCCATACATACATACATACATACATACATACATGCTGTTACTATTAGTTATGCTAGCATGCAACTTACTGATTATGTAATATTGATAAATGATTTACCTAGGCATCGCCACGTGAGCGTAGATCCTGTCCAACTCCTGCAGATATTTCAGTGCATCAGAGATGCCTCGGTTAGGATCGGGGGCAGGATGTGCCCAGCCACTGGTCATCATCACCACTGCTACGCCAATGATTAACCAACGAGCCGCTACGTTCATTTTGCAATGCATCTCAACAGCACGCGGGATCGGAGCTGTCTGTAAAAACGCATATAATTTCATAATGTATATGCTTGGTCTGGTTGAAGATGAACATTGAAATGACGGATGTTAATTGGTGCAATTATGAATGTCAGTAAATAGGTACACTCAAGGGTCAGATATATAGAGTAATTAGTACATTAGGTATAACGATATATTAAGTCCGTAGATACTTAGCGGAGCATATGGATTAAATGCTGGGTGATGAAGTATCCTGCAATACATAAACTATGACCCGCGGTCAAATCCAGAACCCGGAAAAAAATCTTACATTGAACCCTTGCGGCAAGATATTATCCCTTACTACGCTCTGATTAATATATTTGTTAAATTATAACAGATTTGCTAAATATATTTATAGCAGCAGTGTATCTTTATATAATTGAGGTATATTACAATCTCTCATAACATATATCTGTGTGTTCTAATAATGCTCAAGTTAAGCTACAATTTCACTAAGCTCATAGTTTATTACATTTACCGAAAACAATAATATGTCGTCAGATATTTTATGATTCGCTCGGCAAATAAACTAGCTACAGTTATTAACAGTTGCGCTTGTGGTCCGGCAATAACCCGGAACAATAAAAACCGTGCCCCGGAATTTTACTTCAAGACTCCGTTTATATCCGCCAACAAAAGTCCGCTTGTGCGGTTTGAAGTCGAGACCAATGTGTTCAGTATGAACTTACATCACTGCTACGCTGTACTGTCAAACGAACTTGTGGTCAGATCAAAGCACGCATTAGCGACTTGTCCATTTACTTGTCTTCAGAACAAGGATAATAAGCCATGGCTTTTTGCAACCGGGCACATCAACAACAAACAATGCACTTGTGCATTTGTGTTGTGTTTGTAACATCGTGTCAAGTCAGCTGTACTGAAGTTCAGAATGTAATATATTCTATGGAGGCGTGTGATGCACGTACATTTCTGTGACACATCATAAATAAGATGTCAACCGGGCGATAGAACTACTTAGTTGAAAAAGTTTGTATTTTCTAAAATAGATTATCGTACATTTCAATCCCAGTGCTAGAAGGAAGTTTTACAATGAAATAATACACAAAAGCGATTATAAAAAAATGTGACATTTTTACTACAATGCAGAACAAATATTCTTTGAGACAAAAGAACATTTAGACAATTAAATAATGAATGTAATTATGTTAATTACAATATAAAGTAGTCTCAAATTCAAATGAGCCAAAAAAAGTAATTTATTTAACAGAGAAAGATCTTCTGTAGGCGCGATGCTGTGTTTATTTTTGGGATGATCCCACAAATTAGAGCAGGCGCCATCACATAAGCCGTCTATCTCTGTCGAAATCATGAAACAACTGGCTAATAATTACGAAAGACTAATAACTAAATGAGATGAGTCTGTAATTAAAATTACATCCACTCCTACTCGCCTCTCTATAAGCCTTCTACAGAAACTTTTCACGAATTTGTATACGGTTCGCTTATTTTAAAATGTACTTCGCCACAAACAAACAAACTAACAAATAATTGCAAATATGAAAAATATACTAGCCGAATGCATTTGTGTATATATCTAGTTAAAGTATTATAAACGTATATATGTTCTGCATCCGTCAAAATTACATAAATATAAGTGACATACATGTATATGTATTCCGCATAAGCTGTACCAGTTGTTGTCCGTAAAACAAAAGACTAATCCACAAAACAATTTATCAACATTATACTTGTTAAAAAAAACACAAAAAAGAAGAACAGGCTGATTGTGTTTTCAAAGACCCAAGGGAAGGTAATGCAATTACGTATATAATGTATGAATAATAAAGTTTTTGATATAGTATATCTTGTCTGAAGCTTCTATATGTATATAATTCCGTACATTATGTAGGTAAATTAATATTTTTTTGCTCTCATGAATAATTTAGCACGAAATAATTTACAGAAATGTTCAAACCCTTGTGTGTGTTTGGATATTACATTCTTCAGGCGAACATGTCTGGCGAATATAACTCAGGGTAATGAATTTTTAATTCTTCACGTGAGAGTTTCGCACTTATCAGGCTACAGTAAATTAGTTGTACGCTAATTAATCGAGTAATTGATATCAGTGTACATTGATTAATTAATGACGCAACTGATGGAAGTTAAAAATGTACGTAAATTTTGATTTAAATGCGTGGTACTTGCAGAATTTTTAACAAATAATATATTAACTATATCATCAAAGTGTAGCGTACATACTAATAAGTAAATACTGTTAGAATATTCTGAGATCCAGATTATTTTATACAATATCTACAGATATTGAAGTAACAATGTTTAATATTGTTTGTTAACGTACCTTGTAGTTTGTAGATGTCAATTTAACACAGACGGGCTGTAGTTAGTACTTGGTTGTAGTAATACTGACAAATATACTATCTCGTGTATATGTTGGTACCTGGTGCGAAGGGGGAAAGTTGAGTTGTGTTGAGCGCACTGTAAATGAGAGCGTCGTTTGACAGACACGCTTATATAGCGAGGGGCGGACGTAGAGACGCCGGCGCCCGAAGAGTTTGAAGGCACCGCAACGCACCCACCGTACAATGTTTAACTTCTTCCTACACTTTACACACACACATACCACCTGTAACTATACACACACATACATCTGTCTAATAACGTACATTATATAAATATACATATCTGTGTGTATACAAACATATATATGTATGTACACATGTATGTTTCAAGTATGTACGTACACATTGTACAATACAAGTTACATGGTTGCATTAATGAAAAAAAACGTAGAAAATAATAAAAACCTGTATCGCATGCCGCGTGTCAACCGCTCATTTACATGACCACTGATATGATATGATAATATTGAACAGATTTCATTTTAATTTGCAAGCCAAGTACTTGACATTCATGTGTAATATACATGGAGTATCTATCTGTTCTAGTAATATGTTTGTACATCAAATACATCCACAAAGAATAAGGCTATATTTCAGCTAGTACACACTAAATATATTGCCTGCAACTCTCAATACATCAATGCTAGACCAGTTGCATAATTATTATTAGTACAATTGATTGATTTGTATTGTCATAAACAAACTGTACAAAAATATTATATTCCTGCGCTCTATCAAGTTTAAGTTGAAATAGTTGTTAAACATTTGCGCATTTATTTGTGGGTTTGTGTTAAAAAAATTTGTTATTAGTAACTGTACAGGTGTATGATTCTTTGAACTTATTGGCCATCATGAGAGCCAAACTATAATTGAACACTGCGTACGTGTGTTGGCGTAATTTACTTTCATTGAACCATTCACCAAAGCAAATCTCTTTTTGAACTCTATTCACACGCCACCGCTTTCGTGCAACGTAAAAACTTGTAAAACTTAATTTCACACCAAAAAATGCTCTCATATTACCTACCAGCTTCAAAACATTATATACGTACGTGTGTCCTCTATATGTCTATAGCTGTCAATAGTCAAGACCACTCGTAGAATTGTTTTCTCTTATTTAAAATAAATTATAGATTTGATTGTAAAATCTAGTCTGCTGTGTAAACCATGTAGATATTTAATCAGAAATGAAATCATTCAATATCTCATTCACAATTTATTTACATTCGTAATTTCAACATTAATTTGCGGTTGAAATTTTATTGGATAAAAACGTTGTGTAAATATAAGTGCATTGTTAATGAAACTTAATATTAATTTCTCCTTGTATTATTTGACATATGGTTAGACATATGTAACTACATACGAGTAGAAATATACATAAATGGACGCTTGCTTCTGGCTATTGAAATTATAACGTCTGTCCAGACAAATGTAGAATGATAATAATTCTATCACTGATGACTTCTATGTATCTTGGAGTTGGGTAAATATTAGGATATCTTTGCATCAAAGTGACGTTGTGCAAACTAGCAACGATTGTCTGAAAGTTTTATAGAATGTCTTTGTGCATTGCATTCTCCAGAACTGGACAGACAATATCATCGTCTGTGAGAAACAGTTATATATTTCCAAACATATCATGCGTGAATATTCGATTTAGACATTTCTTTACCTCAGAGAAAATCAATAATATATCAAGTTGATTGTGTATGTTGTACGACGCGTAATACTCACTTAATAATATTGGAATGTGTGTTAAAGTGTTTTGTAGTTTGAGCCGGATATAGTACGGCGGATAATGTTGCACTGTAAATGAAAGGTTACTTGAAGTCTGCAGACAGAGTGTATTTAATGTTGTACTGTCATTTATAAATTGCAACTAAGAGTTAGACAAACAGTTCGTGATGACAGTCGTCACGTTCCAAACTAATTCTTTACCAAGTTAAACAATGTCGTATTGTTTATCTCACGAGTACAAATTAACACTAACACATTTAACATGTGATGTTAATTAATATCTGCTATTATCAGACTTAAGACATTCAGAATTGCGTAGAATATTTATTCAGTGTAATACGCATAGGAGTAGAGGTGTCAATACACCATCTCCCCTCGCCCCGCCGGGCTGTGCTGGTGTCCACTGTCTGTTGACAATATTGTATTTCGATTCTCAATATATATTAGCTGCATTCTACGGCAGGCAATAGTACTCGTCTTTTGAACCAGCATGTGGAATTCTAAGAAGAATGTCACATATAAAGGAACACAGAGAATCGTTATAGATACACACAGGCCATTCTTATCTGGTTTAGCATGGAAACATACATACATATATCTGTTTTTATAGATCCGTTATACCATGAAAGAATCATCCATAATATTTATTTAAGAAATTATTATTTAGAGTAATTATACTTACCATAGTCTACTTCTTATTGCACACACATATATTTGTTAACTAAATCATAATCATGATGATGTATGTGTTTGTTGATAAAAATAAAGAAACAGTTCAGTTTTCGTTGGAAATATTTCAGACATCATTTACAATAGAGACTATAAAATGTAACACTGTCCTTAATAAACTACAATATTTTTTTTGAATAACTAAGTTCATATTTTTACTACAATTTTATCATCAAATGTACAGTAATAATAATAATATGATAACTTTACGTTCAGAGGAGAGGGAAGAGAGAAAGAAATATTGAATCTGTTTAGAAACAGGTAGAGGATAAGAATTAGGAACGAGGTAGGATGGACAGAGTAAAAAGTGTTGCTGTAATATAGTCCTTTGGTTATGCGTAAAAGACAAATATGAATCAAGAGAGTGGAAGAAAATTGTAGAAAATAAAAGAATACACTATGAATTTCATTCACATTGGTAAATAGTATTGTATATGTTGTTCTAAAATAGTAAATAGAGCATGCAGCGTTGAATTATATACTTTAATTTCAAGAGAATTTTTGTACAATCAATAAATATTCATGCATCCGAAAATATACAATGTCAAATCATTAATATATGCCTGAATCACGACTGCAAATACTATGGAACAACATATACAATTTACAGTATCAGTTTGTTAGAACTTAGAAGTAAAAATGTGTATAACTCATGCACAAATATGGCGGCCAAGTGTGCTTACAGCAACGCTTGTCGCCAGATACAAAAATTCACAAATAATCCAGTATAATAATACAGTAATATAAATAGATAAATTGTAAATATTAAAAGTGACACGGGGGGGGGGGGCAACAATAGAATAAACAATTAAAAAGCAATAGTTGGTTAAACAGCGACCGAGGTCCTTGCGCTTAGGCCTCGGAGTGTGAAATGATTTTTGGACCCGCGGACAACAGCTGCCGGACGTTTATTATAAATAAATAATGCCAGTATGTACGAAGGTTTTTTGAGCATTCCAATTTGAGAAAAAATGTCCGTACATACATACAAATATATGTGTATATACTGGTTGAATAGCAATGTCTGTTTCAATATCATTAACAAATAAGTTTCATGCAAAGATCGGCTGGAGGTGATTACTGTAAACAGACATTCCACTCGCAGTACATACACACAGGTGAGAATAAGTTTATAAAAATATTCGACACACATGTGCCACATGCAGCAGGGACCACGGCCGCGTATATATTTGATTGTATAATAAACACACGCTCTCAACCATTCCTTCTTCCTCGTATAATGATTTGATCAAAAACCAAGTCTTGCACACGCACACACACACATCCTGTGTCTCAATAGAGAAGAGTCCACACCACATCGGTAATACAGAACTATTTATATATTTATATAAAAGACACGAATAACAAGAGCAGAGAACATCTCTCTTGTATGTGTGTCTGTTTGGTGCAGGTTCAACATTCTGGTTCATTAGTAAAAATATTTGCAAACACTGCAATATTAATCGGTAGCTGTATGAAAAGCTATCACACACACACATACATCCATGCACACACTCACACACACACTAGCACGCACGCACACGTCTTTATAATGAAGGATTCTCGAACTTCGGGCCCTTTGTCACAAGGATATCTTCGTACGCGCCATCTTGGTTCAAATCTAGCACCTGGAACTTCTTCAACACGAGCAGACTGTAGAATTTCTGTGCAGCCTGCGGGAAAATTAGAACATTATGTATACAATAATTACAGTGATTACATTCAGCTATGTAATATAGATATGTGTATACCTGTTTCCTAGTATTCCGTACTGTCATGTCACTCATAAACAGACGCTCAGTGCGCTGTAACCGTCCCCGTACCACAGTGAACATCTGGTACGCGCGTTTGTTCAACACTCGCTCCTCGAACTGTTCGTCCGTCTCGTCCACCAGCTGTTGTTCCTCCATACCGCCGACGGAGGCGGGGAAATCGTACTCCTCGTGCCACGGTGTACCCACCCGTTCGGACATCGCACCGCCGGGCGTGTGAGCCGGCAGGAGTTCGTCGTAGCCCATGTTGTCCATCTGCATGTGGTGCTGCTGCTGGTGTTGTTGTCCACTGGCCATATTCTCTAGTGTAGCACTGTCCAGCGGTTGTTCTAGGTGTTGGGGGTGTTCGGGTGTCATCGACATGCTGGTACCCGGCACCGGTGCGCCGCTGGGAGCCGCTGTAGTGGACGTGGTGTCGCTCTGCGCTTCGTGTTCTTGCAGGAATGAGCGCACTTGGTCCGCGGAGATGTCCTCCAGGGGTGGTAGTGGTGTGGCCGGTGGTTCCTGGTCGCTGGAGAAGAGGGGGGCAGGTGTCATTGGCATGGGAGTGTGTGGAGCTGGCGTCGGTGGTTTCAATTGGTCAGAGTCATCGTATCTGTGTACATAAATATATTATTAACTATTGCTGAAATACACACAGTTAAAACAGCTGTACCTCTGGTTAGACATTGGTGTCGGTATACCGGGTGTAGCGGGTGCCATCAGCAGCGGCGGTGTAGGTGATGGAGGCGGCAACATGGTCGGAGTGGCGGGCGGCATCAGCGGTACACCAGGTGTCGGCGGTGCCATCATCGGTGTCATGGGATGCATGCCGGGGGTGGCTGGCGGTCCCAGGGGTGTGGGTGGTGCACCAAGTGGTGTCGCTGGCGGCATCATGGCGGCCAGGGCATCTTCTGGTTGTAGGATGGCTTGTGGAGTCTCGATTTCTGGCTGGTGTAATGGTGTCTTATTCTACATAAGCAGGTATTACAGATTAATTAGTTATTTAATACTATACATCCCACATCTGTGTGTATACTTACCGGTTCGTCGCTCGGATATTTGCGCTTGCGTGTTATACGTTTGGGCACCGGTGCCGACTCGTTCATACTGGCTTGTTCCTCTGCCTCACGCATATGATCCAGCGCAATTATATCCGCATCGCCCAGCATAGCAAAGTCCTCCGTGCCAAAAGCGCGTGATGTCAGGTGTCGTTGGTAGTTTTTGAAGAGTGCTCGCGCAGGGATGGGACGTGCAGGCAGTGCGAACAGTTTCTCTACACCGCCTGTTTCCTTCCAGTGCATGAGTCGTTTAGTAGGCGGTGCCAAGTCCAGCGTAGTCACTATGTCCGTAGTATCACTTAGTTGGTTCTTCATCTCTTCACCGCTGATGTTTTTCACTTCGTCTACGATCAGTTTTCGCTTGCGTTTCGCTTTTGTAAAACCTACAATTACATACATCAATAATAGGAACATTACTGGCAAAACTTAAACACATTTTACAATTATACAAACATTACTGATAAAAGTTAAACACAATACCTTTGAGTACAGACGCATCTACAGGCGCCAGAGCGAAACTCTCATCTTCATTGTTCAACAACGTTGTCTGCTCGTTCGCCGCTCCGTCAGCGCCGTTCTGCGCGACTTCTTCCGACGCTAGGTTCAGGTTAGATTCCTGCGGAGGCTCGTGTACCGGTGTCATGGCTGAGGAACCGGCTACATCATTAGTAGCACTGGACGGTTCAGGCAGGACGGGTCCACCCAGGGCGGAGGGTGGACGCGAGTCATTGTCAGAGCTGTGTCCATCCATGGGAGATGGTGCACCGCCAAAGTGGTCCATATCATCGTCACTGTCATGTGTAGAACACGCACCTGATGGTGCAGCACCAGCAGAAGGCGGTGGCTTACTGCAACCGTCCACGTCCAGCGCAGAGCCGGACGGGCCTTCCACGGGAGCAACTTCTGGCATAGGCGTGTCGTCGAATATACCGCCACCAAATAGCCCATCCGCTATAACACATTCATATGTATTAGTTACTATGTTTCATTAAAGAATTAAACAATTTTATTAGTTAGTACTTAACATGTTTCATTACAGAATTAAACAATTATTTACCAATGATGTTCTGATCCAGGTTACCGCCGAAACCATCGTCGCGGATAGGTGTGTCCACCTCCATGGCAGTGTGGTGTGCTCCAGAGGTACTGGGCAATGGCTCTTTGTCCTTGTCGAGGCCGACAGAGCCACCGACGCCCTCCAGGACGGGACCATCGCTGAACAGTGGATTCCCTTGGTCCATGGAACTTTCCAAGACGGCTGTGTGCCTCATGAGGTCATGTGCGTCCGTGTCGAAGCCTATATCACCGAAGCCGTCATCGTTAGTCACCAGGGAGATGTTACCGTAGTCCTCGCGCATCGTGATCTCTTCTGCACGTGACTGATTCAAGCTGAACTGTGCCTGAATGTCCACGTCACTAGGAAGCAAGAGAATTTTATAGATACCATTACAATTTAAAGTAAAATAGATAGTTTGATACATGTGCCAGACAGACTTACTTCAACTCCGGCATAGCTGTATCAAAATCATGGAACACCTCCGGCAACGTAATAGCATTGACCGCCGCCTCCCGGTGCTCCTCCGGCAGATCCACCATACCCGGCCTAAAGGCCATCTTGATCTTAACGAACGCCTCATTACAATCCGCCAACAGATATTTAGCTTTCCGCGAGTATATCCGCACGACACCCAGCAACAGATGCCCCGATGTGCGTAGCGCCATTTTCACTTTGGGCTGCAGAATACCGTCCACAGACTTCTCAATATTCGTCTCGAATACATGGGCCTTGGTCAGCTTCTTGTCCCAGTGGGCCGCCAACCAGATACGGGCCAACGGGCCCTTCTTGGCCAACACAAAGTGTGCATAGAACATCGTGGCACGCTATGTTCCACACAATCTACAACCAACACATCAACAGCATGAACAGATGACGAATGTTATGTATGTCAACACTTGAGTCAGACACAAAATTCTCTGTCAACACAACACTGGTTCACTTGTAACACACACGGTATACAGGATTACAGGGCCGGGCCGAGTGATTGAACACATTCCACAACAACAAACATTCTCATATAACCATAAACAATGAGCCATCAAGATGCCTCAGCAGTAAATATGGTTACTTTCACAATAAACACCGTATCACACAATAGTTAGAACTCGGTAAATGACCAACTCTCACATCGACAATCGTATGATTTCGTCTAATTGCCAAACGATGAACAGTTAAACGTATTGTTATTCGTTGATAATTGGCATAAATGTTTTGACGAGTATCGTTGGCGCCTAATTCACAGCGCCCCAAATACAAGCACACCGTCAATATTCCGGCGGAAATTTGAACTTACCAAATAAAAGAATCGATTATTAAGTATTTACAATACTTTCAAACATGCAAATAATTCGTGATATCTTGAAATTTCCCATTACACACTCCACTAAAAACCCTCACTCACAACGGTAAACATGACAACGATATTAAAATGGCGTCTTCCGCTTAGTTCCGCGGATTTCAAAATACGACCGTGGCGCCACTGTCGTCACAATGTCAAACTTCAGTTGTGCGAAAATACGAAGTGCGGTTTGTGACGTTTGTGATTCCTCGTTGGTATTTTTATATTTTACATTGTGTTTTTACATTCTGTGACAAGCATCAGGTCAAATTTTATACAATGAATGCTTGTATTTACAAAGTCATTTATTTTATCACGTGTTTTTCGTATATTCGTTGTCAGTGCTATGTTGACACTTCGTATCTGAACGGTGTGTACGATGAAAAATTTGAAAGTAATCATTTAATTTGTGACCCACCCCCTATGGATGCAATGGTTACTGTGAATACATTCAAGAACGATAAACAGTTGTACAGTTCATCGAATCCATGTGCTTCTGTGTGTGTGAAGTGTTTACTGTGTACTACAATAGCTGAACATATGCAGAAAATGTTGATGTCGCTACATACAACATATCCACCGACAGACTTATTCGATACTGCAAAACTGAACACTACAATGCGACATTTCTGTAACGACGGTTTTAAAAAGTGTGTATACATCGTTTATAATTGATCTCTTGACTAACACATGTTTCTCTAGTTTTGATTTACAAGAAGAGAATGGTGTAGGATTTCTAGCAGTGATTACAAAATATTCGAAACATGTGCCGAGTGATATTGACGGTAGATGGCCTGTACATTTGAAACAGATGTGTCATGAATTTATGAACAGTGCCGGGGAACTAGAAGTGTATATTCGCTGGTTCTACGCGTCACGGGACATTCATTTCGAGATGACAGACATGCTGTGCAGGTACTACTTCGCCAGTGATTTGGTGAGTGAATTTTGAATTAATACTATTCTGTAAAAACACAATTTCTAGATCTTATGGTATTTATCAACACTGTCGTAATGTACCGTTCGTCGCTAAATTACCTTACGAAATGTCCTGCTACTCCTGAAAACGAATGTAATAAAACGCCAGTGATTTTATTAAAACAAAAACAATATGTATATTTGTGAATATATTAATTTATAATCTGTATCCTTAAGTCTAGGTTTTGTGACAGTATGAGATCAATGTTCCTGTTTGTGAACACTGACATATCATTACATTTTTATAGTTTTTGATTTGAAAATAAGTTTGGAAGAAAATTCTATGGCAATGTAACTTATCAACAATTCTTACTAACACAAATATGGTAACTGCAGTCGATAATAAATTAGTATAAAATTTTCTTTTCGATGAGATCATCGCACACATAAATTATTACAAATAAATTGCAATGCGCTAGAACATTGTGCTAAAATGTGCTACCCCGTGAAATATATATATATAGAAAATTACAAAATAATAAATAAGAGAAAATAAATGCATCTCTAGCTTGCTGACCTTATACGCACAAATATTATTCTCGTCGTTGTGGGTTAGGCCCTCAATAATAACAGTATGTTGAACACGTAAATTTGGTCTATTTGGCATTTAGTCCGGCCCTTACACTGTAGGCCCTGTGATTTTCATTTCATCTAATAATAGAAAGTAATATTGACATCAGTTTATTTCAGAAGAAAAATAGACTTGAATGAATATATTTGATGTCAATATAATATAGTGTTCTATTTTATTATCAATTATGAATTATTTAAAATGATAGACCGATGTTGTGCACGTATTTGTTGGGATGTATGTGTGCATCTAGCCAATCTAGATACCTATGTATGTTAAAATTCACTATCTATAGTGTCTAACAAGTCTTCGTGAACGAACGAACATTATCTACTTTTGATTTTTCAACACACTAAGAAGTGCCTTGATTATCTTATAACTAGCTAACTAGTCATTGATACCTGGTGTAAACAATATTACAATTACATAAACTGTCATAACATAATCATTAAATCAGTTAACATTTGTAAAATTCCGTGGAAAATATTGTCAAAAATTGTGCAAATAATTATTGTACATTTAAATCAGATCATATTAATTCAATGGATTTTTTCGATAGAAAAAAAGCATGTAGGTTTGTGTATAGTTAGTTACAGTAACTGTATAGTGTAACCTGGGGACTTAGACATTTGTCGGTGGCTCCATAGCGCAGATAATAGACTTCATAACACTAGCAGCAGCCAGAGAAGCGTACGGTTGCCATTCGCGACGTCGCATGCCATCCTTGTAATCAGCGATACCACGTACACAGACAAAACTATCGCGACAGTTGCCCAGAACCGACTCGATAACTGCGTCGAATTCACAGTCGTAAGCCAGTGCGCCCACCTGCGAGGCGAACTGTTGTCGAAGACGGTCGTCACGTACCATTTGTCTCCCAGAGGCAATCGGTGAGAGGTGTACACGTGGACATCCTTCCAAACTATAAAGAAACATCACATTTATATAGAAACCTAGTTATATAGACACAATAGTTAATTATTATACAGATGTAATAGTTACCGTTTCGTAGAGTTGTCCTGCGGTGCAGGATGCGCTACCTCGATGACATCCCGCTCGCCTATACTCATGTACAACTTGTCACTATCCGCTGGCGGTGGTTTAAACTCGTGCTCCGACTGCCCGGTGAGTGACTTCATACCGTCCGTTAAATACGTAAGCCACGGCGGTGTAACACCCGTGTTCCCATTCGACGCTACCTTCAGATCCCTTGCAATGTCCTGCAGCACCAGGTTAGCAGGCGCATACGGTTTCAGTTCGAAAGACAAACTAGTTTCCTCTTCATTCACACCAGTCTTAGCGTTAACACTGTCGCAGTACACGTACACGTGCCTAAAACACAATTATACTATTAGTTACTGTCCTGCAAGTATATTCTATATTATACTGTGTCTAGAAGATTTTTTCTCTATATTATTCACGCACCTAGAGCCATTATTCTCCGCTGGAGATGACACTACAACATCCCCCAACCGCACGTGACGGTTATAGTCTGTGTAATGTGGTACACCGCCTCCAACACCCACCAAGAACACGTAATCTACCTTCTGAAAGGTACCCAATAGTCGTGTAGTTGTATTTCCCGCCGCTGTCATAGCTTCTCTCGTATGGCCGACAGATGGCAGCTTGGTACACACAACACGGTGTGCTCCTACACACCCCAGTGTGTACACATTGGACTCGCCCACTGTAGTATAGCGCACGTATGTCTCCTTGTTCTCAATCATCGCGTCCACAGCCAACTTTTCACAGTACTGTGCTGTGATGATGGCGATAGTTGGCTGCTTGCTACTCGATACAGTCGGCATTTGTCTCACAATCGTCACTTCATGGCCGACAGCTTCTTGTTGTGCACGCGCAAACGCACCGTTCTCCATGGCGCGCACCAGCCCACGAGACTGCAGATCAGCTAGATGTTTTGTCACTTCTTCTTCCAACCATCCACGGCTCCTGGAAACGCAGAGATATATTCACAGATTCACTGTTAAATCATGTGGTACTTACTTTGCTATATCTTCAACAGTCACTGGATTCGGATAAGCGCTTTCGATCAGTTCCAATAGTTTTTCTATAGTCAATATTGTTACTGTGCCCAGAATACTCTCATCGGCAGATACTGTAATACAAATGATGAATATCATTAATTGAATCTATTTACAGATGTGTTTTTGTATAATGGTTGCTTACATGGTCTGGTTGGTGGTTCTGCCGGTTCTTCTAGCTGCCTCAGTTCCACCTCCACCTTGCGTATGGCCTTGTATCCCTGTTGCATCAGTTTCATGATCTTCTTGATGAAACCGACATAATCTAACATTACAATTCAGAGCACATCAGTATGATATTAACACTGAATGAACTACTAAAGTTCTAACCTCGCGGGAATTCTTGTGGGCTAACAAGTTCTCTGAAGAACTCCTGTGCTACGGTCGCTTGCTCCGTGCCCTTGTCATCCAGTCCTGAGCCGAACCAGTAGCGCAATGTCCGGGACTCCTGGGTATGTTTGCCTGTCTGCGCGCTGACCAGGAACACACGAAACTCCAGCGACAACTGTGCTGGTCGTTCAGTAGTAGTATCACCATTTGCTAAATTATACATAGAGAGTAAATTATTAATATAAGGGTAGTCTAAAGTAGTTTTTCATATTTCCATCTGTTATATTTCACAGCACAAGCATAAATAGTTTTAATCTGAATACGGGCCTGCCCTAACATTGACCAATGGATCAAGTGTCAAACGGATGTCAATTCATTTAAACGATTTCCGTCCATTAACTTGACAAATTTAATATAATATGAGGCGTAGGGATATTTATCATATAATATTTAATATACATGTCGGCTCATATATATTCTTATCCTATTTCTGTTATTATTAGATCTTGGTTCAACGACAGTATTTTTAACGGGTTCTTTTATGTAAACTATGATATGGTGAATCTTGCCAACTAAAGAGCTGTATGTCGCGGTTCAATATATGTTATCGCGTGGTGTTGCTAAGCAACTACTCTCACCTACTACGGCCCCCTTGTTAATGACGATACCCCGATGGTGTCCGCCGGCCACGTGCATCTTGTCATCGCTATCGCGTACAGCGCGTCGTTCTATAATCAACGTGGTGGAGTTGGATGTCTTGCATTTGGGTGTCATCACCACGTGTTCAGTCATCGGTGCTGCTTCTGTTTCTGTCATAATGCTTCTTGTATATAAACACGCGCTGGGTCACCTTATACACACAGACAGAGACAATCATTCCATTTATTCTCTAACGTTATTAGTCATTAAGCATAGTTAAACGATGGTGACGTTTCATTGAATAACAGCAATAACTATATATCTTAATAATGAACAACTCGAGTATACGTGGACTTTCATTTAGAAGTGTTTAGAAATGACTATTTTAAACAATACCACGTGATACTTCACAGATAATTATAGTACAAAAGAATGACTTCTCTTTAATACATATGCATACCTAGTGTTTAACTTATAAAAGGCAATTAATTCCAACAATATATAATTATATTAACCTTCGCAACAGCATGTTTTTATTAAGATAAACCATCACTGTACTGTGACGATATTTATCTTTATATGTATATCTGTTTATATAATTATAGTATCATTGTTTTAACGCCATCTTCATAGTAAATACGACTTTAACAAATATCTCAATGTCAATATTATTCTTTCTATGGTAGATCTAATTTATTAGTGATATGTGTCATATTAGATATTATTATTTAGACTCTGTATAAACATACATGGCTTGTTGAAAGTACTGTTAGAAGAATATACTGGAACATAACACCTATGCCTTGTATATGACACAGATGTCGGATGCTATTTTAAGAATACAGACGCATCGACATGCCATTATAGATGCATAACTTATGCGTCAGCCCGTCCAAATTTAGTCCGATAACTTAGAAACACATTTTCTATCTTCTGAAAACTCCACACACGAACCAATTTCTCCCTATTCGTATCTCGCATGTAATTTCAGCATAATTAATACATATTAATAATTATCGGGCCGCGCCCACAGCAAGTCAAATATTCTATAATGATCTCAACATTCTTTCTCCGAATTACTAGCAGGTGACTCAATTGCCAACACGATATCACAGATCAGGGTCAGCTACCTCATCTATATAAACAATGACTCTAGTGAATGTATCTATCTATCGTGTACAAGTTCTACAGCATCCTTGCCATTTCTCATCCCAGCTAACCAGGCCGTGACCTAGGTCACAAGGTTTTGATAAAAATTTTACCATCCTTTCATTTTACTCATCTCCATAGCAAACAACTTTATACAATCACAATCATAAACAAACAAGTTTTACGGGGAAAAAACGATATCATATATTGGAAATTTTAAGAAATAACTTTCTCGGAATTAACTGTACTGTTTGCATTGAGATAAAAGTTTTGTTTTACCGAGTTTAAACAGAACCATGTAAATGTAATGTGATCTTACTTACAATTCACTGCACTGTTACACGGTAACAGTAGAAATTTGTTCCAGTTATCGCCTATTTGCGAGGCTGCACTGCACTGTTAATCTAGGTTACAGCTATTTATTGATAATATATACTTGTATATTTATTCGGTACAACGTGGTACCAGAAATTGATCCAACACCAACATGCGATGTGTGCACAAGTGATAAAAAATACAGACGTCGCTAAAAAAACTAGCACTGCAAAACACAGTGAGCGAGCGGGCGGGCGAGAGGAACTAATTAATAATGCATGCCAATTAAGTTGATTTAATTACCTAATTACTAGATGTAGGAACACAATCAAACACACGCAGCACACTTGTCACTGTTAGAGTGTTAACTGATACGAATAGTTGGTTTTATACGACTGAAACACTCACAACACCGCTTCATTTCACAATGACGTTCCTCTCACAAGACTGACAACTATACGTCATGCCTACGAATATATCCTCTGCGTCATACTGCCATTTTCAAAAAAAACTAAGCGAATGGCGTCATCGTGAGCATCTATGTAGTGAAGTTGGTTTATGCGCGAGTAACTGTCATTTCGTATAGAGCGGCAGGCAACCCACACTACACGCGTGTATTACAATCAGCTGCGCCTGATATTCTAGAATAATTCCAAATTATAATAACGCTGATTCATAGTTATAAAGTTAGATGTACATTTAAACAATAATAAATGTAAAATATTTATTATTTTATTATTAAAAATACACGCAAGAAATTTTAAAATGATAATTTGATTCGCAAGATTTCATGTAACGAGTGAAGTCTGATACAGTACGACTAACTTCGCATTAGATTTGACGTTTCAATTGTCATTGAGAAAGGAAGAGCTTGTGTTGTAGTAATGTGATAGTTTAATGTGTAATAATAATGGAACAACAAAAAGAATATATAATCCCAATACAAACTGAGACTGACGAGATACCAAATACATTGCATACATCACTGACAACGCTAACAATAAATGAACCTATCGTGCTTAACCAAGAAACATCCACGGATACAGACAGTGATACGCAACAGAAATGTCCACCGGCCACAGTGAACAAGAAGTTAATAACCATACCTGTCCGCCATATACCACCGCACAATGTACCCGAACGGATAATTCTGTGTTTAGACACGTGTGCAGACCCGGAATTCACTGCTTTCAAACTGGGCGATGGTTCGAAATATTCTCCACTGTTCATGTTGAAACGTACCATCGAGTTATTTGTGCAGAATAAGAATTTCATTGATGCACGGCACGAGTTTGCACTGTTGGCACTGGATGGGAAAAGTGTAAAGTGGATACAAGATTTCACAAATAATCCGCGGGACATTATCAACGCGTTATCAGACATAACGCAGTGTGAACAGGACGATGAGTTTGATTTAAGTATTCTACTGGACTCGGTGTGGCAAAGTGTACATGTACCGAAACCGACGAAAAATCTAAGTGTTCCACCACAGTATGTCGTACGACTGATGCTGCTGTACAGCAGATCGTACTGTACGCCAGTAGTGAAACGGGATTTCAAAGAGTTGCTCAGCAATCCGTATTTCACGATTGATGTGCTGATGACACATGAAGAATTGATGGTGGACAACAAGTGCCAAGAGATTTTCGACTCGTTGTTGCAAATGGACGAGAAAGGGTACTCGTATAACTTTGCGGTGGGCCGGAACCCTACCAAACTGCATGATGCCATGGCCAAACTGTTGGCACATCCTCTGCAGCGGCCGTCACAGCTGCAGGCATCTTATACAGCACCCGTAACCGACAAAGTCGAGTGAATACATTATTATGTTGTTATATTCAGTTGTAGGAAGTTAATAAATGTTTTAAGCAGTCTTTCTATAATAAGAAGAATAAAATAAAACAAGTTTATATTATGTATGTGGTAAAATATATATTTCTTTATGTATATACAATAAATAAGTTGTGATTCTAGTAAACAAATATACATGATCTAACAATAATAAATAATTCCTAACATTTACAAGCTAACTGTCATGATCTGGCACTGTGCGCTGCATTGATACACAGTTTCGTTTTCTGATGCATGACCAGTTTATCTTTACGACTGAAACTCTTGTTACATCTGTCACAATGGAACGGCTTGTCTCCGCTATGCACTCGTAGATGGCGGGCAAGGTTGGATGTGTGCGCGAACTTCCGTTGACATACCGGACATTCGAACGGTTGTTCGCCCGTGTGCTTTCGCAGATGTTTATTTAAATCGCCTTTGTGTGTAAAACTTTTACCACAATGTTCACAGTTCATCACACGTCTATGTATCACAGATTCTGTCCTTCCTGTACTTGTGCTCGGGCTGTTGTCCAATGCGGATACGTCCCTTACACTTTCCGGTATACATACATCATCCACCAGTGGTGGTGAATTAATACGCTTCACTTTCGGTGACAATTGTTTCGGAGAATTTGATCTTCTATACGGTGTACTGCGTGTAACAGTTACTGTCTCTGTACGTTGTACTTCCCCTGGATTCACTATCACCCCTGAAGAAGGTGTTGTTGCACTAAAACTTTTTAACGATAAATTCTCCGGCACATCACAGCATCCGTTGTCAGTCTCTGTTGATGGTGAGCTGGTTCGTTTTAATGATAAATTTTCCGGTTCAGCCTCATGTAGTCGGTCGGGACTGTTGCGTTTGTCGATTTTTTCTACAACTTCGGCTAGCAGCGGCAAGTTACCGAACTTGGCTTTACAGTGTTCACACTGGCAACTCGTGTCCTCGATGTGACGAGTGTCGGTTGTACTTGAAGTGTCCTTTGTGTGCGGCGGGAAGTCTTGCATTCTATGGTAAAAGTCTTGTGTGAAGTCCGGTCCCTCACATTTCACGAACAGTCGCAGTTTCATAAGGCAGACGTGACACATCAACAGGTACGAATAAGGATTATGCTTAATAATTATCTGTAACAAACAAAAAAACAATATTAACTGAAGAAATAACATCAGTACTCATTCGTACTTGCAACAATGTGTCATTATTCATCTAAATTCATGTGAAATATGTAGCAATGTTACGAAATATAAGGGAACAATATTCTGATTAATACTTTGACTCAGCATCGAGATAACAAACTATAACAATGACAGAGAGATCAACGTACAGATATGATCTAGTAAATAATTCAATCATTTGTTTCTTCATTGCGTACTTACGAGTTGTAACAATTGACTTTAAAATCCATGAGATATTGAACAATGAGTTCAACAATGAACTTGTAATAAATTAACAATCAACTGGATAATTTTTACAACAAGAGAAGTTAATAAATTTCAGTGAATTTTTATTTGTAAAATATTAGAAAACTTTAAGGTTTGTTTGACTGACACTGAACTAAATAATCAGCTGTAAGTTATGTATGTATGTATGGATACTTACATGCTTGAGTTCACGTATACTGTTCAACACATTGTAGTTATCCTGGATGCACACTGCCACTACACCTGACTTTCTGTCACTGCACAACGTACACGGTTGCATATAAGTATAACACCCCATCATGCTCTGAGCGCTGGTTGCTGCTGTTGTATATAACACACAAGATGTGACTAACAATTCTCGCGTAAATACGCGGGTTTTTGACACAAATCTCCGCGCGGCGCATGCGCTCAGCTGACGTAATACTCGCGACTGAGAAAAGATTCGGAGCGGGGAAGTCCGTGTACAGTACAGTGTACAGATAACAGTACACCAGTGTGCGACAGAGATAAACAATTGTATACAGCATAAGGGAAGCCCCATATCCCCACCTTTATCGCACACTCAATGACGTCGCCCGCCATCTTCGAATATGTGTCATAGTTAATACGTCACCGCCATCCGGCTTACTAGAACCGCTCAATGATGATGATTAGCAAAAACTGTGATCGGTGATTTTTAAGTAAAATTGCGCGCGTGGACTTTGTACTCTGTCTCAAATGGTTTCTAGAAAGTCTAGTACAATCATGTTCTAAGAAATGAATGCACAGACGTAGGGTTGGATTCCCCTGATCGACTTGGCGTCAATAATAGCCATGTAATATTATTTGTCTGTCCAGTCAGGGTCACCATTGTGGATGGATCATTGCACAGTGCAATGATCTACACGCGGGGATTCACACGTCACGCGATCTAGAACAATGATTAAGTATTTTACTCCACATTTCCATTGAAAACAACGCTTTGAAAAATAGAATAAATACGAACAGTTCCTTGTGTAGTGTATACATAAAGTTTACGTGTAGAACAACATGTTTGTTAGCGTGTTACATTCTAAGAATACACATGTGTGTTTTGCGTAAAGTATTTAATTTGTTTATCATTTGAAGAAAGAGATAGTTTGATCTGGATTACGTCATAGTAAATGACGCCATTTAGTCACAGTGTGTGTTGTCATCGATACAACTAGCAGCAGCTGATCATGTATTGTTTATTAATAATGTTGATTCACATGAGCTGGAGGAATGTGGGAATTCCGGAAGCGGAACTAGTAGTATCGAGAAATGATTATGTATGAATCGGGGAAGAAATGTTGTCGGTGAATTTATGTAGAAATTGAAACACTTTTTTTTTATTAAATAAGGGTAATCACGAATGCACGAAACATCTTTGTGTGACCACAAGGTTATAGGAATTGCCTCTCTCTTTTTAGTGAGAGAGAGAGAGAGAGTGAGAGCGCGATAGACAGATATCGGAGAATAACGACGTCACTATTACGTGCGATGGACCACGGAGCAGCATCACTGAACGGTGACGTCATGGAGTGTCTTCACCTGGAAGTATAGATGACTCAATTTGTTTACGTATTATTCGAGTTTACGTTTTAATTCGTAGAATATTTCGCACGAATATACACGCGTATTGTGAAATAATATTCGATCATAATAATTTTAATATATCTCTTGTCATTATCAATATGATACGATATGTTTTTTTTTTCTGGAATATTTCTAATTTCGAGAATAATGTAGAGGATGAGTAATTTGATTACATTATAAAATGTGTTCAATAAATTGTGAATAACATGTTATTATTGACAATAACCGTTGTTTATTTATACGAAGATAAAAATCCAGGAAAGTTCTGGAACGGAAAAATACGCAATATAACATACGTGTATGTATGTAAATAAAATGTACAAGAATAAGTTAGAAAAATATGTTATTATTGCTGCCATTCATCTATATCACATTTGTAATTTCAATACCGGTATCTCTCTCTCTATATATATACATCTTATATACTAAATAATACTGCCTCATAATTGCCATAAATCAATCAAATATTTCTTACATTGGAATAAGTTAAGTACCATATTAGTTGCACAACTATACATTCATTTGTTTATTAATAAATAAACAAACCAGTTAGTGTTAGACAAACGAGTATCGTTGCTATAGACAACGTTGTTTGTTTTCCTGAGGAAGACGTATCACAATTTGTTTCTATATGTAAATCTAGTAGTAACTTCTTGATAAATGAGTATTCTGTTGTATTACAATCAATAGTTGTATTGATTTGTTGTGTAGTTTCAACTGTTTTCTCTGTAGTAGTTGTTGTTGTTGTTGCTGGAGTTGTATCATCCGGAGACCAGTTTCCACACTGTGGAAAGTTGTATGGAACGGGAGGGAAATCTGAATGTTCTCCTATTTTAAATACCATGGCCATACCGATTTCTGCATGGAAATCTATGTGACAGTGGAACAGCCAGTAGCCTGAAATAGATTGGAATATTATATTAAAAAATATTTCATTATTGCAAATATAATTTCATTAGTTCAATTCTAAAAGTGCAAAAAGCATTAAACGTTAATGTGGTAATATAAATTCTAGTGATTAAATACTTGATCTAAAGTATTAGCTGTTTAGTTACCTGGATTATTTGCATGGAAACGTAAAATTGTGTAACCACCGTCAGGCACAGTAACTGTATCTTTCAATGGTGCCATGTCCAACTTTCTGTTAATCAGTCCCGCTCTATCCAGTTCCTGTACTTCCTCTGCTGTGACACTAGTGCCCAGCCGTTCCATGGCAACTACACGGAAGGCATTCCCGTGCAAGTGGAACGGATGATTAGCATCAAACATTACACCTTTATCAATAAGTACAAGTTCCACAACAGCATTCAGTGGTACCTGTACAATATGCATACATATACTTGCTAATATTGCACAAGTGTGTTATATAACATTATACAACACACTTACCTCCAGCACGTGTGTACACTGACAGAAATCCTCTACACAGTTATCAACTGTGGTCTCATTACAGAACATACCCGGTTTTATGGAATCCCTGGCCGGTAATAGCGGAAACGGTTGTAGCTTCATTGATATGTGGTTTAGTTGTGGTGTAGTTGTCCGGAATTTCGAGTGTGCTACACAATCAAAACAAACCAACGGAATTTTATTTTTATCTAATCGTTGTGAACGGAAGTCCAAAGATCACACACACGGTTTTCTGGAATTTGTAATCTCATAGTACCTGCATAGTATTCGTACAGGCCTTTCGCGTAGAAATGTGGATTGGAAATGTTGTAGAAATCGTAGGAAATGTAAAACTGATAATCGGGTTGTTCTTTCAGACTGATGTCATTTGGAATGGTGGCGTTTAATTCGACAATATTCAGTGTACTATTATTGCCAGTGCCCTCGTTCAGAGTGTTTAGTTGCTACAACAATTTATTATTTAGTTATATCTGTTTAGTTATTGTCTGTATTGTTGCTTACCAATCCCTCCTTGTGTGCTGTTGTATAGTCTGGGTCGCCTAGTGGGTAGGCATCCCGTTCAGCATCCGAGTATTGCAGTACTGCCACCTGATGTGCGCTAGTGAATTTCTCACCGCAGTCTAATAGACCGCGAAACCGCATCCAGTAATTATCTATGTCTTGATCAGCGTTCAGTATAAAATCAAAACGTTCACCGGCATATGTGACAAAAGATTCCACTGTAACAGAAATAATTAGTAAAACTAGAACATAAAAAATCACGCAATATTTACCTTGCACTGGTTCAAAATTATTTCCATCGCTGCTGATCATTGTCAGTGTATGATTATCCACTGATATCTCAATCGGGCAATTAAGAAACTCTGCATTGATGACTCTAAATCGATATCTGAAGCCCTGTAAAATAAACATTACATATATCTAACATTCTCACTCGTAATGAATATTGTCTTACTTTCTGTACGGTGAACCTAGGAGCGGGTACGTATTCTGTCTTGTTAGTTTGCTGGAAATATCCTAGTCCATTCACTAGCAATGAATCAGGCTTGTTATCGCCGTTGCTATGGTGATGGTGCATAAACTTGGACAGTCCGGTTTGGTGGATCCAGTCCAAGACGATAATAACATGCGAGGGTAGATCGTAATCGTATAGCAGTCCGTGCGGGTCATTCTGTTTTGGAACACGAACGACCATGGATCCAAATGCGCCCTCGCCTCTTTG
>JAGJTL010000176.1:827689-876093 GCA_022063505.1 Calosoma granatense | reverse complement strand
CACTTCGTCGCCTTGGCATAGCTGTTGGAAGTAAGATCATCTAATAAGAACAGTTGATTTTGGCAATACTAGTATAATTCCTACTTGTATACTTGGCCCTGGCATCTGTCTGTTCACTACGAGTACTGGCCTGCTAACTCCGTCAGCAGGAATACACTCCGGTCGTAGGCAGTCTGTCAAGTTCATTGGACAATCATAGCACGCTCTGCTCATGGTCTGATACCATTCCACAACGAATTTATATCGGCACACCATCGGTACACCGTCGGCCTGGCATGCCCGCATACACGGTGACTCTGCGCCAGGCAACAGAAAGAATTCTTCCGTAACATTCGCTGAAACAGATTCACTTTCGTTAGAAAGTGTTACAGATATTTTCATTTCATCCATACTCACAATCCAAGCCGTACAGTAATACTTCTTGTGTTAAAAATATTTGAACAACCACCAGCACGTATATTATGTGAGCCATTTCTGAAAAAAACTGAAATATTTAATAGCTATAATACGAAGTAATTTAAAAACTAAATTGACAAGGCAATAATAGCGTATAATTGTTAATAACATACTATCACTAGATGTTTAGTTTCTCGGTATCAGTATAATTATTATTTATTATAATAATGCCAATAATTTATTTCACGCAAACACATTATATAATGAGGAAAATGTTGAAGATGAGACAAGATGCTGATTACAAACATCTTATAGAATGGTGTAAATATTTTTAAAATAACGCTTCACAACATGTTTGTTTAATTCAGAGAAAATTATATTTTATTTACGTTCTATTAAAACAGAGTAGACTTATGTTTGAATTATAATAAACACGATTAGATTTCACAATAATAGATATAGATTTAAGATGCAGCAAGTTATTATCATGGTCTGTCTGAGACAACGTCTAATCGTCAACTAAAACTTGAAACAAAATCTTTTCACATAGGTCGAGAAAATCCGGAATAACATATGACAGTACCGGAGTACACTATTACAACAAAATACCGATACAGTGGCGTATCATTGCGAATCTTATAGGCGGGAGCAGAGTAGCAAGTATAATGTTGCGCACATGAGTAACTTTGGTCAATAAGTATCTTTGTTACTCATTGTGAATATTTAACGTGCGTGAATATTACTGCGGGTATTTATGTAAGAAGTTGGCAAAACAACGATAAAAGTATTTACAATTACTGTCAAGTGTGCATGATGAATTGATCTGTAAAAACATGTAGTTATTGCGCTTTAAAAGAATGACAAGTATGTATAGATTTTATATTAACTATGACTGGTTGTGTTTTAATGTTATGATGATGTATATATTTATGTGTTGACGCCTATGTACTTCAATAGAGTGACATACAGGTACATAAATACTGTCTATCGGTGAGGTAATGTTTAATTTCCTTCGCTTCTGAAATACCAAATACCTACATATAGACACAGCACATGTGTGCTCTAGTGTGTACGGGTATTCCAAACCGGATGAGTATTTAATGGTAGATCATATAAATTAATACAGAAACGTGCACCACTCTCATTACGGCACATTCATTAACAACAGTCCTATAAACAATAAAAAACTATCGGCCACTTGATTATTAATTACTGTCCTTCCCAGAATCCTGCAACTGTTTTTTTTTGACGCCGTCATTTACCATCCAAGGTTATAGATATTTTTATGAACATATTCAGGTATTTTATATAAAAAAAGTTACATCAAACATAAAATGTTCTGCTAATTGTTTTTGGCGAAGTGTGCACGTCAATATTGTGCGGTGTTTGACGTCATTGCAAAAGTGAAACGATATTTTGAATTTTCAAAAGTGGAACAGCACGGTTGAAAATGAGCATAAAACTGTTGTATACATGTGTTGTTAGTTTGTTAGTTGCACCTGCATGGTACATTGAACCATGCCAAGTGTATTTGATAATCTGACATTATTTCCACAAGTACGCTCGTATCTGTTGTACGCTAATTTAGATAATAGAAACACACGTGTGTTCAATAGAATATTGATTTGAAATTCTCATATCGTTCCAAACACTTTACGTGATGTCTTTGTATAATAAAGATGAATAGAATAGGATTCTATTCATTACATTTCATTATTAATATACATATAAAGAAGAATGATTAATTCAAACGATAATGTGCAAATATATTCGCTGGTTTGTGTGGTCTAATGTCTTCTATTTGACATCTGTATCATTCATTTCTCATTGTCACACCTGCGTACTTTACAAATTATTTGTACATGCTACCTGCGTGATTGCGGGATATTCCTTAAATGTGTTTTTGTGGTAACCGCACATTCATTAGGCCTTGCTGCCTTGCTTTTATTATAAAATTTATATATACTCTCTATCTGTCTAAGTATTTATCTCTTGTTCATTATACACAATGATTATCAACTTCCTGTACCCCTGAAATAATTTTTTATTTTGTGATATATGGGAATATCCTATCAGTTACGGAAAATGTGCACTATCAAACATATGTGTTATTTCATGTACACATTGTTGCAGATAATGTTTTTCAATTGAAATTCCAGATTCTTATCTGAAGTTTGTGTGTAATTCCGCAAATATCTGTGGCTTACACCGTAAAATATGATTAGATACAAGAAAGTAGAATTGTTTAAAGGTTAATGAGATTTGTATCAATACATCAACATTTAATTTATTTGTGAGAAGAAAAGACAGATTTACACACAGAGAGAGAAAGTATTATCTACCATGTATGGATATCTATGTGTGTATTCGACCCACAAATATATATATATATATGGCTATTTATAGCTAGAATCACTCATTCATTGTATAATATATATCATGTGTTGCGGAAGACATACGCACGTACACACACACACACACACACACACATATGTATTATTATTGCATTCTGCGTCAAGTAATTTCAGATCAATTATCTGCAATACCTTGAAATAAGTACGCTTTGTTTTATTTTCTCACATATCAAATGTATGTTTGGTGAACACGTATATAATTCATTTATTTGCCAATGTTTTATCTGTCCGTCTTATCAGTAAAATGATTAACTGTCTGAGATGTAATTAAACAATATCATTATTAATGTATTACTACACACATGTATTAGTATACGCGGTATTATCGATGTGTTTGTGACATTGTCATTATTAATCTAATTAATATGGGCAATTATACATTGACCCGTTTATCAATAAACTTATGAATATGTATATAGTTTAAATATGATTACTGATTAATTTATGCTGTATTGTACGAATTAATAAAACCATATTTGTATAAGAGAGAAAGTTATATTGCAATATATCCGTTTAGATAAATCTTAATTTTAATGGGATATCCTGTCAATATGCTAAATAGACAAGTGTTACACTGATTCGTGTGTGGCTGGTTGGAGTTTCTTGATTTTTAGTGAAATAATTTACACTCGCTACGTATGTGTTTGTATTTGGGACATGGTGCCCTGTTCTGCCCCTCCCCCTCACTTGTCTGTGTTGTACGGACGCCTATGGTCTGTGATTCCCCCGGCACAGGTCAAGCAGAGTGATAATCGTTTAGCGTTTAGGGAATATCCAGTAACCAATTTTGAAATATTTTCACTTGGTGTCTGATTGACCGGGGAATTCCCGATATGACCTCTAAACCTCACGAACTTCTCTCGCCGAGATGTGACCAGTTACAGAGAAGTGTAAGTGATCCTAGTAATTCACTGATTTACTGAGAAATATGTGCAGTCAAACCACAAATAACTGTTTGCTCAATCAGTCAATAAACATATTGATGTGATAGACGATTATTACTTTATATAAATATATAATAAGAAATTACTTTGTTTTACTACGTATTATATATTTTTTATAATTCTACATGTTTCGACACCATTGTGTCATCATCAGGAATAAAAACAAAAGTTATACATTTATATAAAATGAATTACTACGAAATAAATGAAAAAACTATTTCATACTTGATTATTACTTTGTGAAATAAATCATACATTGCAGTGAAGTACATTACTGTTTAAGGAACAGCAACATTTCGGATTAACGCATGTTCGTGTGTCCTTCGTTCGCTACGCTGGACAAGCAACTAGGCAAATGTGTTGTTAGATGACCTTTCAGATTCCCTATTTTAAGTATAAGTGGCCAAATAGTTACTTCGTTTAAACAACAATCATTACATACACAGCATTGTCACATGCAATGATGACCCCGCCAGCAAATGTGTCAAATGGCCTTAGAGTAGAAATCAGTTTGGGAAGCGCTCACCTAATTATGTCTAACTTTTTACTCTGCAGAGTCAAGGAAAAATAAACATCTAGACACGGGACAAAATATCAACAATATTTTACAAATACATATATTATTGTGGTTTTACTTGAACTTAGAATTTGATATTTACAAATTAATAGAATTTACTGAAGATTTACGAATTATATATCTTATTTCTAGTGTTTATTTTAGACAAAAATGTTTAATAATTATCACGGTCATTAACATACGCATAATATACATACATACATACATATACGGTATATGAATGACATACACACATACATATATAGTATAACATACATATGATTTATCTCTCTGGCCTCACATGCTTATGATAACATAAGTGTCATAAGTATTAGTGTGTGTGTGTGTGTGTGTGTTTATACAAATTTCAACATCTCATCATTAGATCTCTGCTAATTAACACTATATGTACATACATACAGATGAATAATTGCTTATTACTTTTGATTGTTCCATGAGTATATAGTGAAAGTATTGTGTTGTAATAATGACAATTACTAGATTTAACTTAGGCTAGAATGTTTTTGTATTAGTCTAATTATTTTAAATACATACTGCAGGCTTTGTTAGTAATTACAGATTGCACCATTTCAAATATAAATTACATTGTCTTCAGTGAAAGGAAGAATAGTTTAGAATCCAAATCAATGCGATACTTCCTTCATGAACCATTTAAAGCTAGTAGATTTATTTTTATTCTATTATTTGTTTCATTTAAATTGTTACCTTTGAAGTTTGTGCAGTTGTTGTAATACACACAGTGCTAATGAAATACTATACAGACACACACACTTGCACACTTGACAATCGTAGATATAGTGTATAGTACTACTACACTAAAGTATTGCTTGTCGGAGAAGCTGTGTCTCATGGAGCACTGGGATTTACAAGATAAAATTAATCCTTTTATTGCCCCTCTTCTTAGCAACCAAACTCCTGTCGACTTGTATTCTGGCGCTCGAACCACTCCGGTACAGGTATTGGTCAATCAAACCAGTGATGTCACACAGCTATAGAACTCACCTGTCTGGAGTCTAGGCAACCAGTCACACACCAGTGTACCACTGTATTGCCTAACTAGCAGATATTCTTAACAGAACATTATTACATTACATTAATTTGTAAGGAATCATATACACAAATAATTTTGTACAACTAGTCTGTTGAATTATTTATTACCATTTGTAAAATTCACATATTACAAAATATTTTCACATTAATTATAATTAGAATATCTGAAACAAATGATTGAAACTTGTGTCGTTTTCAGTTAAAGGAAGACAAAATTCACATTTGGCATACGAAATACAAAATTAGTGACAACACGAATCATAGAGTTGTTCAAATAAAACAATACAATACACAGATAGAGATATACATATGTAGAAAAATAACAAGAATACATCATTTTTCATAAATACAGCAATAATATATAACGTAATTATATTTGTACGAATACATTGTCACGTTTTAAATAATTAACAAATCTGTAATTACGACTGCCGGCATTCTGTCGTGCACAAAGTGGTGGCAGGATGTCGTGCGATATGCATCTCTGTATTACTTAGAATTGATTTGAATTGAGTAATAAATGTTCTCAGTCGATTAAGGGGAATTAACACTAGATCAATGATTATATGTAATATCGCCATGTCTATATAGAAAGATTATCTCACATTGAGAGGAGGCATCCTAGCGTCATGGTAGGTCATGATCTAAAGGTTCGTTTACAGTAGTGACATTGAGAACACAAATATATCCGATATATATATGTAGGTATGTAGATATATAATTCTTCTTTCTCTCTTGTCAATCAAATAAAAATCAAATGTTCAACAGTCATAGCTGCATAGGATCATGTATAAAATTTTACAAAATAATAACACAACATATATATTGTACATTGTAATAGATTAGCGGCGAATTAACGTGAACTTTTGCATAACAACTTAACAATGATAATATATATATGTAGATACGTATAATATTATGAATAACTACTAGTGCTACTACTACCATTAGTCTAGGCTAGCCACGAGCAAATAAAACAACAGCTAGCGTTATGGAGAGTAAATGCAAATAGATAGAGAGATAGAGAGAGTGTGTGTATCAGTCATGGTGATTCTTGCAGACACCGTTAGTCGTGAGCGCTGCTGGCGGCTCCTTGTTGTGATGATTGTTCACCACAGTGGAACTTTGGTTATTCAGGGGGTGTTGGTGATCCAGGGCCGGCTTAGCGGCACGGGGCATCACACGAGGCACAATAAACAGGGCCAGTAACGCTGGGATATGAAGGCACAGGTACATATGTCTGTACAAATAAAAATAAGTTAGGTTATTGACACATAGTCTCTAAAATATATACATGTGTGCCTGTGTACTTACAAATAAAGTCTAATTCCAGGCCACAGTTCTAACAAAACAAATGTGAACGTGGTATACGCCATTGCGAGACGAGTTAGGCAGCCTGTCAGTATATCGTAGAACAGTTTCTTCTGTATGCTGTCGGTGAAATAGTGACGCAGGGCACGGCGCATCTGTAAACACAATACAATAAAATGATTCTGGTGAATCTACAGTTGCAGTATAGTACATACAGTTCTTGCTGCCAATGTGAACAGAGCACCTGTGGCGAAGGTTATGTAGTAGCCAGGATAGAACCCATGCCACAGGGCAGACAGTGCGTATGTGAGTACAGTGCCGCGCCTCTTCACACGTTCATATACAATCATCCGTAACCACCGGTTGGTCCCCATGTTCCACGCTTCAATACTTTCTCGCATACTTGTACTAAACTGTAAATACATACAAATAATTTATTTACTCTATCTCTTGTAACATTACGCTGCAATATACCTCAAACTTGACGATATCAATGTTCGAGATGAGATCCCAGCGTGCGCTACCATCTGCATTATACCCGTTGAAGCCGAGGCCCGAGTTATTGCAGATGGCGTCAGCGAACAGCCACGCGTGGTAATACTTAAATCTAACTAAGGCAGTGCACACCATCAGGTACCAGAACTTGTAGGCCAGCCCCGTGTCCACTACGAACTCATCATCCTTAATCGTTTGAATATGGAACATTGGAATCAGTTTAATGAAGATCAGGGCACAGAACAGCGAGCTGAGAACCTTCTTCACCACTACGATACAGGGAGAGGGTTCAATCACTACGTTCCTACTGTTGGAGTTGTTGTCCAAGTTACCCTGTACAACGTACAACAAAACTCTATTTGTAACAACTGTACTCAATGCTAAGTTATTTAAATTTAGCACTGAGTTAAATAAACCAGATGCTGATCAGTTGGAGCAATAATATTTACCGGTAGATCATTTCTGAATTAAATATAAGTTACTTCGCAGAATCTACATACGTAGTAGATGTATGTATGTATGAATGACATTGCTCTAAATATACAACAGCCAAGGTTGATTTTCACTGGATAACAGTGGCATTACACAGATACACTGGCAATAAAGTAAATATGACTGCGTATGAATTACGGGGGCCGGAGATGTGTATTATTACTTACACTGGGTGTCGGTTTCGGTACTAATAAATTACTGCCATCGATAAAGTTAATGTAGTCCACGTAGAAGAGGATGGGGCCGGCCATCAGTGCTTGGAAGTGCAGGACATAGCTGAAGTACTCCAGGGGACTGGGTACTTTGCTCACCATGTAGTACTTCTGGTTTTTAGTCATCTCGTTGTCCTGTCGGCCCAGTCCGTCATGGATACTGTACGCTAGACTGGTGACTTTCTGTGTAATCACCATTAGCGGCCCTGTAGGAATTATAGAATAGTATATACATACACTGTAGAGTAGTAGATTCATTGTTAGAATGTGTATGTTTTACCTGTAATATCCAATGTATACGAGCCATAGTCATAAATCTGCCGGTGTAGATGAATGCAGGACAGATACGTGAACGCAACGACTAGTACCATCCTATAAAAAGGGAAAATTATCTAACTACTAGTTACGCAGTGTCCGCTACATTGATTAGAGAACAACCTTTGCATCACCCGCGGGTCCTGAGTACGTATCACAATGTAACAGATTGCTGGCAAACCGGCTAGATGGATAGCCTGCCTGTAAATAAAACAAACCATTATATACAAGTTACACATACACACTTGTATACGTAGATGTAGTAGGGTAGTACATACATGCCGAAACAAAAGTAGCCAATGATTAGGCCGAGGATGAGGCCGAATCCATGTCGGGATGCTGCACTAGCCTTCGAGGGGTGCAACACTGTACGAAACAGAGACGCCAAGCCCAGCGCGACGAACTGACTTATGATAAAGTTCACCTGAAACCAACATACACCAGTGACATCAAAATAACTAGACACAATATTATTTTATTCTATTGTATAGTTTCAATGAACGAACAGTTACATTTCCGAATAATAAATTGAAAACAAATCAAATTGATTGTATGTTGTGGTATTTCTTGGCATATGTAATGCATGCTAGTTGAGTGGTACATTAACACGTGCCGTGATAACATACTCGTTGGAGTGTTTTGTGTGCAATATTAGTAAAATTAGCACGTACATTACATCACCAGCCATATATACATATATGCTCAGGTGCATTGGAATTCACCCACGATAGCAGTGTAACTGTTTCTTTGCCATTTTAAACACTTTGCGCACACCGTGTCACACATGTGTGCAATGTTACTGTACAGTAGAAACAATAGCTATTATTTGCGCCGGTTAAAAATGTTCTCTGTGTGAAACGTATTACAGAACATTGTTTACATTTTGGCTTACCTACTTTACTTATGTTCTAGTAATGTACAGCTACAATATAATATATATTAGTACTGAAAGATTAATTTAATCCGTAATATGATATCTATTCCTGAATAAATTTGCTTCTATAACTTATACCACCAGGCGTACAGTGATGTATGCAGGGTTGAAAGAATATTGTATGGAAAATTTCGATATTGTACAACACAAGGCAGACCACTTGTACAACATAAAACTTGAAAGGTGTAAATGTAAATTAATTCAACTACATTTACTACGCAAAAATTCCTACTAATTATGAAGAAAAATAGGAAGTGAATCATTATCTTCAAGACATGGACGGGGTTTTACGTTTTTGCATAGTGTTTTAAATATCTCTGGTAGCTGGTGCAAATGATGCTTATATCCATTAGTAATAACTATTGATATCTTACTCGTGGATGAACAGATAATACTCTGATTACATCTGATACATCTAACAAATATAGTTAAAACTTCCTGCAAGTGTAGTGATGTCATGGATGCAGCATGAAGCAATTGTGTGTTGCAGTTTTTTTAAAAATAGCGCCTGACGTAAATCTCCAATCTGCTGGTGTATGTTCGTGCGGGGAATAAGCGATGTGGAGTGAAGTAATCGATTTATTAAAGAATATAAAGTGTCACTTGACATGGAGCGAGCGCAAGCTTACGAGAGAGCTGGCGTATATATACAGATTCAAAGGAGGAACAAAGATAAATACTGTAGGCATCATAAGCTTTACCTTGTACGGATAAAAGCAATGAATTTTCCGTCTACATTCTGGGAAAAACAATAAAGAATTCATATAGTAATGTTACACTGTAGACTAGAAGCAATATTTCCGGAGATAACTTTATATAAAACTGTAAATCGTTACAGATTGGTTTGTAGTTTCACAATATGGTGAAAACAGAACAAACCAATGATTGTACATGCATGTGAATGGTAGTGATTTAGCAATTCATGGTATCGTATCGTCTGTGATGTGTATGTATGTATTTTTATTGGCACCAGCTATCTGAACAACAACATTTGATTTGCTGATGACAGATTCATACTCTGCTACTGCTAGTGTTGTTGTTGCTGCTCCGTGTTATGAAGTGAGAATAATTATTTTCAGTATCGTGTGCAGTGAAATGGAATTTTCATTTCCGATCTCGTACACTGCAAGCGTTCTACCAATGGTAACTATTTATCTCACCACAGGCGCGCTCGCTAATATTGGACTGAAAAACAATCAGTTGGAAGAATTGTGAACAGGCAATTGAAATTTGATTCATTATTGATTTGATATTTACTTTTGGATATTCGTGTATGATGTAGGATAATGGAAAAAATAGCGTTGTTCAATTGAGTCTTTGAATAAATAAATCACTTTTAAACTAGTTACAGGACACAGTAATTTACAAGACGCTCTTTAGAATTTCAAGTTAAACAGGAGAGAAAGTTATTGTCGCCGTGTGATACACGAATTGAAAATTACATGTGACATGATTTAAGTACTCGCGTTAGTTGCTTAATGTTCCATTAAACTATTGCGATAAGACGACGTGAAATTATGTTAAGTCATACCAATAATCTAATTTATTATCACACACACATATATACACGTAAAATATATCCATATATGCGTGTGTATAGTGTAAACATGTTTATTTGTATCGCAGCTGTGAGACAGCATTTTTCTACAAGTAAACAAAATTTATGGTAAAACAAAGTGTCATCCTACAGAATGAAGAGTATCAACTGCAGTAGATGTGGATTCAGTTCTGATTGCTTGTTGCAGAGTGCAGTGAATATAGCAACGATTATCATTGCACAAACGGATGACTAATGTAAACAAACGAAATGTTTATTTGGCGTTAGACCTTGGGTTCATGGGCAATGGGTTAACAAACCTTACGTTAGGTGATAATGGTGTGATGCCAGCTGTGTGGCTTGCAAGATCAACGGTCAACTTTTGCACAGCAATTGCTATATTTAACTCAGCCGAAAATTAATGAAAAACACTGGTATTTAATTATATGAACTAATTAAAATTTCACATATAGTGCAGTTCATCGAAAGTTCACTATATGCGGGTTTATTTTATGCGAATTGACTTACATTAGATAAAATATGTATTTAGCTGGGACTCAGTTCATTATAAGCGAGTTTTCACTATATACAAGTTCACTATAACCGGATTCCGCTGTATATACCTATACGTACATGTATTGTATTGATGATGGATATTACTTTGATCTTTTGACCTGTGTGGTGTGATTGCAGTGTACAAGTGATAATTTCGCTTGTGGCTTCATCATCAATGGTGACGTCACTGGAAGCCATGTCATGATGCTACCTATTAATTACTGTTAATTGTCGTGCTATTGTTGTTTTATTTATATATCAGGTCATGTCATCCTGTACTGCGTCTTATTGTTTTGTATTTTGCAAATGAAAACAATGATTGTTGATTTGCATGTCGGCATATGATTATTCTAATATGTACCTCTACGTATTGATATAGGTAATCCATATTTCAGATCATAGTTATTTTGTTTAAAATTGTCACAAAGGTCATCATCATAATTAGTGGGCAGGAATGTTTGACTGACACACGCGCGCCAAGGTACATCATCATCATCATATATAGACTAATTATATACTCTCCTAATCAACTGGCATTGATCATACTGCCAATTATCGTTCTGTTTCATTACACATGCGACAAAGTCAATCAGGAATATTGTTAAATAGCTCAGGTGCCTTTAGAAATGTCTGCATAAATCATCAGCTGCTTACAGTGACAACATACTGGATGTATGCCAATATTCACCTCTGATTCACGTCCGTTAATCTGTATTTGTTTTGTCATCATGGCAGTTCACAAGAGCAGCAAAAACTTATTCTCTGTTTGCGTAAAACTAACTGCTTTACTATGCAAATACACATTTGTAATTGTACTCACAACAGCAGATAACAAAAGGTTTGACAATAACGTTAATATGTATCCATATACAGTGCGCTTATTCGCCAGAATTTCGGCGTGTATACAGTAGAACTAAACATACATACAGACAGTACTGGTCTGAAATACACTAGATTTTATTAGACAACCGGTATACAAGTTTCCTTATGGAGGTACCTACTAATTATTTGGGAATTTTACATAACGGAACATAGATCCACACCTAAATTTTCTAACAGTAATCTCTAATCACTATCATAATTTGTTTTCCCCGTGGGTTTTAAAAGAGAAAGTGCATTTTTGGTTTTGGATCTACTCCAATATAAATATATATAAACAGAATGTATACGTGAATGTCAAAATTCTTACATGTTAAATAAATAGAAGCATGATTCAGAGGAGGTGTTATTCGTACCGAGAATTTACTCATGGCAAACAAACATATCACACCTGCCGGTTTATCAATTTACATAAACATTATTTATTTTAGTAATTCCAAATATGATTTAGGGATAACAATGAGGAAATATTAACAAAAAAAACTATTTCATTAATAAATCTATATGATTGCGATAGCTATGAATGAATGATACTGTCAATAATATTGATTTATATTGGTAATATAATGTTTCTGACAAATCTCGAATTTAATTTGTTATTGTCTGTGAATGTTCAATGATAATTAATGACGTGTTTGGAGAATCACTGTAATTAATTAGTTAGGATTTTGGCCTCTTCCCAGTATCTAGCAGGACGATAGAACCAACCGCATCAGCACCAGCAGTGCAATGCTCCTGACCAATCCCATTCACAAAAAGGAATCCCAATACATTTTCAACAGGTCGTACCAAACCCAAACAGATCAATATGAACACTGAATAAATCTCAGTGTGACCTCTACACGTTCAACACATCATGACAATGTTGGCAAAATAACAACAAAACCCTAACACGAACACTAAGATCAATAACAACAATAATAATACACACGACCGGCCAGATGATCATCGTGATGCTTGGCATAATATACAACATCACAAGTCAGGTAAATAGTAAATGATTAGTGCTTACCTGATCTATGGATAGTCCCGATAAATCCGACACCCAGGTGAATATGCGGCTGCCATCATAGTAATCCATGGCTGCAGCCGATGCTGCTGGAAGTGGTGTTGAAGCTGCGGCTGCCTCTACGGACGCCATATTAACACAACACTACGCAGTACGACGTACTGCGTTCAACTGAACTGAACTGACTGTGAAACACGGAGGACACAACCGCACACACACAGCTACCAGTCCACTAGCTGTAGCGCTCACTGGCTGGCCGATGATGATGATGATGACAGTGTAGAGATGGAGTCAGAGACAGCGCGAACCCAGACCCGCGCAAACACAACGGTCATGGAGTGTACTGTAGACACCAATAGAATCAGTTATCATATGTTTTTGGAATGGCATTACAAATTAAAATAAACTTATAGTAAACAATTCGAAACTAGAACAGAAAATAGATAGGACCCTAATCAACTGACTTTGATTGACTTTGAGGAGGGTATTCATTGAAACTTTAGAATCATTCATACTAAACCGATGTAGCCGGTTTTGGGCATGTGCCAAACATTGTCAATAGCGAGATGAGCACAGATGTAGCAAGTGTTGTGAAGAAATGAGAGAATCAGTGTGTACGGAGAGGATGGAGGGACACAATGAGGAGATGTAGTAAGCAAGTTTATATACAGAACAATGATAAAACGGGAGAACAATGATGTACCATTTCGAAACTTAACTAGAGCAACAAGGATAGACAATAGAGAACATACCATAGGAGTGCAAGAAAAATAGCCAGTTACGAACAAAGATAGATGACTTGTCTATCCATAAGAGCAACAAGGATGACGATATCAGCGAATGAGTAATGCAAGTTTAAGAGAGGAGAGGCATATGGTCTGTGTTGAGGAGGAACAAGGATGGAGATTGTAAGCGATTGACAAACACGCGCGCATGATAGAAATAGAGATTCCCTGTAGAGAGTTAGACAAGGATGAGAGCAGTTATTCCTGTGGCAAATAGAAATGGACCAACAATGCGAGAGATTTATTTTTGGGGAGGTAGAGCAGGATGAAATGGTATCTAATTGTAGGGAACTAGACGAGGATACGTAGTGGGTGAGGGAGATGGAAGCAGGTAATATTGTTCAGTGTACAACAAGGATACATTGATTTAACACTGGGCACACGTGCACCTCGGCCCTATATAAATGAGAGCAAATCTGAACGTGCATTGGGATATAAATTCATTCGATATTTTGCATGGTTACACTGGAATGTGATTCTACTTGACCCCTTGTAAAACTATCGAGAAAATAGAACAATAAACTTCTCCCGAAAATCTATACAAATCTTCATAATTCGCGCCAGAAAAACATTTCAAATATCGCGGTCCGATTGGTCCAATCCTCGTCAATGCAATTGGTGCTTCCGTTTCAGTGCATTTGATTGCATTTGATGGTTTGTTGATGTTTGTGCTGGTACGTGCTTACTTCGTCGATAAATATGATAGATGATGGAGACGAAATATAAAGAACTTGAATCAATCTCAGAATTATATCCGAATTATTTCAATGTGTGTACGTGTTAATGAAGGTTACAAACCGTTGTTATTTGTGGTTATTTTTTTACTAATGATTGATAACGATTTTAATTCAGCTTATCCATGGTGCATAAGTTGTCCACCTAAACAGGGCGAACAGTTGTGTTTAGCTTTTGAACGAATCACCCCTACGATATGTAAAGTAGAAAGTGTAGATAGATTTACCGAACCTATGAGGTGCATTTGGATAGTAAAATATACGCTAGCAGATGACACATACCTACGCGACTATCCTGAATTAAAAGATCTCGTTGCTAAGTTGACGAAATATACACCTGGAAATGCAACAGTCATTGGTGAAGCATTAGATTTTCCAAAAACTGTTGAGATAACCTATGCAGTAATTTGCAGTTGCGTGAAAGAGGATTTTAGCAGTGCTGCCGTACACGCAGCAAAAGTGCAGCATATAAATAATAGATTCCAATCATTAGAGGTAAATCCCGAATTTTAAATAACAAATCTCATTCCTAGTAAATGTTTTCATTTTTAGCTTTAAAAGGATTGGATACTGTTTTGTTTAAATAAAGCAAAACGGGGTGTGCGATTGGTCCATTCAGTATTATGTGAAAATAAATGTACATATAGATAAAATATTGTTTCAATATGTATAATATATAATGTCAGTTTGTAATAAATTCATATTCTTTTAACTGCTGTAATGGCTCAAACACCGCACATATGAATTTTGTGCATGGCCACACTACCATAATGTATCTGAACAGATTTCTAATTTTGAAAATTGGTCAAAATGCTAATTACCTGCTCTAAATTACCCACAGGTCAACGAATTTCTCTCCAAAACACAACTGACCAGTAACTAGGTATCTATTGTAGACACTATTATGTCTAATCTTCAAGCGATAACTTATCAAAATAACTCTGAACAAGTCTGAATGTCTATTACTATCTTAATTAGAATTACGATAAGACAGTATAAACAGTTTTGTTGGTAGTCTGTTTTGGTTACGGTGGGAAAAAGTAAGACTGTAAAGAAGGAAACAGACAGTTCTTGAAAGAATTATCTCTTTTATCTCAATCGAGACACTCCTGACCCGTTCATCTAACAGTTTTCTGACCTAGCTAAAAAAAACTGGTTTGTATCGTGTTACAATCATTTCAAACGATCACTCAGATCATGTATGAAACAAATTATCATTCAAGTATGACATGATTTTTTTAGAAGAAAATCTGGCAGCAGAGATTCGTGTAATTGTGGGATGGATGTATGCACGTTTAGGTAATTGTATCTAATGTGACACTGTTCACATGTGATGCGGTTCAGTGATACGTATCCGGTGCAAGTTCGATGACTTCTCGCACCGCGCACTTTGTCTAAATATGTGTGAGGGTAATTTTAGTGGCGTAATGAGTCCAACTCACTTGAGGAAATGGAAGTTCTTGTGTTGTTCATTTTGATTTAACCGTTTTGCAACATGCATTGCTTAGTTAAAAACAACTAGGTTAATTTATTGTGTCTGTGATAATATAATTGTCCATGTATTCCCGAATCGGCAATTAATAGTTTAAAAGTATAGGGGCAACGATATACTTATAATATATATATATAGTGACAGTATAAAATATATTAGCGACATTGATAAAACAGTTGTAAACAATGAATTCACAAAAAGTTTCTTACCTTTATCAATCAATGTTTTTATACCTTGCGATGTTGCATTAACAAATGTATCACATTATCGAGAACCGCACCAGTAGTTTTACTGAGTCACGGTTATAAAAATAACTGATTATTTATATTTTAAAACGCAATACTTATATCGCACTCGCAATATACTTAACTGGACATGACATAACGTCGACCAATTGTTTACGTCGCTAGGCAACAGGGATATAAAACAATTGGTGGTAACATTATAGTATATTGTATTTACTACAAATTTCACATGATTTAGAGAACAACATTTGTTGTGTGATATTATTTGAAGAGAAATGTTCTCTATACATAACAGTTACTTTTGATATATATAAATTACAGTTTCACAATGTTTAATAGCCTCTTCACTGAATATCATAGAAAATCTCATACGATTCCTTATAAACTAGTACCCTATTTTCAGTTTCTGTTGTTACATAGATTTCATAGGCCCCCGAAATAACAGATTCCTAATTTGTCAACAACATGATTACTTATACATAGTATGTTACAACGAACAAATGTTACTTTACTCTATAAATAGATGGACTGTCAACTAACAAGTATAGAAGTCATTGTAGATATTAATTCTAAACTCATTAACTATAGTTAGCTGCCTCTGCTAGTGAAGCCTTTATGGCACTCTTCAACACTAGTATACCCAAGTTACAGCCACAAGAATAATCTGTATCTAACTAATACATAGTAGATAGTATTTGTGATCAACAGACATTTGTGCGAATCTGAAATTCTGAATTGTTGAAACGTTGCTGAAGTGTAAGCATAATGGTAGTAGCTCTACATATATTTAGATATATAGATAGGTATGTGTGATGTGTGTAGGTTTACAAAAATATAATATAGAAATTGGATTCCTATTTACAGTCTAAGAGTCTAGAGTCACAGGGAAATATATTCGGCTTATATATGTCTTTAACGGCTGGAATTCTGTACCATACACAATTCCAGTCCAAATCTTCCATCTGCACTGTCAATCAATCTAAATAACATACATACATAGTTGTTCAATGTGTTTTATCAATCACAGCATTCATTATAATCAAATATGGCCGACAGTGTACATGGATAGTGATACTGAAACTCGACAGTTCATTCACAACAATGTTCTGTCTCTCTCTCTCTCTCTGTGAATGAATGTCAAGTTTCTGGATCATTTCATTCATTTGCACATCACAGTTACGTATTACCAGTAAGTTACTCTGCTCACTGCGTATTTATTACACATAAAACCTGATATATAGTCGTCAAAGGATAAAACACGCAAGTAAAATTGTATAAAATCACAAAAATATATAAGTATAACATGGTTGGATGCATGCCGTGCCGAATATCGGAATAAATAATAAAACCCATGGCGACACAATTGTAAAAATAAAATCATAAAAAAATAGTATACGCGGTACAGACAGGTACAGTCACGATGAAGTATTGCAACTATTTAGAAACGAACGAATAATAAAAATGAGATCTCGCTACAAGTCAGATGAATATTCATTTTATGTTGATTTTCGTCAGTTTCACCTTGAAACCTAGCATTTCCGATAGCACCCCCGATAATGCGGATAGAATAACGACTTTTGTGATGTTGTAGAGGTACGGATTAGCGGACAGGCCAGAAATCTTGAATGGACTTTCCAATTCCTATAAATAAACAATTTGCCTATCATTATTCCAAGGAAGCATGTATGCGAAGGTTTACCTTGAGTAGATCAGCTGCCAGTTTCAGTACGCTATTAGCTACCATCAGTTTCTCCTTTTTGTGCGGTTTCTGCTCAATCTGCAGGTACAGATTGATTTGTTCAGTTATTAACACAGACAAGTTACGATTCTTTCGGTTTATCTTTGTACCCAGCGTCATGAAACGTAACAAGAATACGCCCAGACCTAAACACCAGAGGACTGCTTCGAAATTATACTGAGAATGAACGGTTACAGAATCCTGGAATATAGAGGATAAAACATTATTGTCATCAAGTGGTGATGATTCACACTTACTTTCAACAACTCCATGCTTATGAACGATAGTAGAAGTAGAGTTATTATAAACGCAGTGGATACAATAACGTCAACAGAACGCTGTGGCCCACGTCGCTTCAAATACGAGCGTACAGACAGCCATGTTTTGATGTTCCGTACTTTGTTCAACCTGAAATGTGGCAATTCAGATTTGCGTGCTCGCCTGGACGATGTAAGATGTGAGAAGAGTTTAGCGTATAGGAATCTCTGTTTGAACGTACGCTCTGCAACAGCTAATAAGAAGAAAAACAGACAAGCCAACGAGCAACGTTCAATCAGACCAATGATCATAATAGTTCGTTCCCTGCAAACAAAAGATTGTTCTTTAAGAATCCTATTCAGGGTTTCTGAAATTCATTATTTGTTTTACCACAAAGCACTACCAAAAGCTGCATCAATGACAGCCGCAAGGCCTGATCCAGAAAACTTATCTGCCATGAATGACCACAGTTCGAAAACGGACAGTTGCACTTCTCGACTGTTGTTGGTCTCGGAGGCAGATTGAAACAAGCGACATATTGGTGGCAGCAGTGCCAGTAGTACTGACAACACTGCACCACTATAGATATAATCCGGTGTTTCGGGCATTGATTCAACACGAGCAATGATCGCTGAACTGATATCAAGGACGGACAAGTCGGCTTTCTTAATATCACGGTTCTCCCATATTGTACAACTTACTACACACAAACACTGGCATTAATTATTATACATATGAGATGATTAGTTCTTATTAGTACATATGAAAAGGTGTATCGGTAGTTTTTAGCAAGTGCAAGCTGCTATATTTAGTAATGCTATTTCATGTTTCTGCCAACCGCAAAGCAAAGGTCAGTACGGAAATTATCCGGTTTTATTGTGTTTCCGGAAATTTGTAATTTCCGTTCAGATTACCTCATTTTTTTTATTAAATGAAATATGTACATTATTCTATAAATTGTTAATAGTTAAACCAGGAGTATTATTGCATGACGAGAGGATATATGTTTTGATAGTAAAGTGTTCAAGTATAAATATATATACCTCTGTCAGATGGAGCACAACTGGGACTCAGTATAACGGTCGGCGCCAGGTCATAGTCCCAATTATCATTGTTATTCGTCTCGTTCTGTGAATCTGATTCATCGTACTCTGAGCTGTAACTGCACTCCTCACTGTTCGTGGTAATGCCCAAGTACTCTGTGGTCGAAGTATTAGTCTCCACCAGTAGTGGCATTGAATTATCCGTATCCTGCGGGTGCAAGCGTCTCGTCTCACCGTCACTCTCCGTGTCAGATTGTTCCCCGGAACTATAGTCATTATCACGTCGTTTCACTGACTCTACATCATTAGACCCTGTAGCTCTGTCCACCACATTCTCCTCCTCAATTGAACAGTCCTGTTTACTTTCACTCTCCACAATGGTTTCCGTTACGGTTTCCTCGCCATTCTCACTCGAGCCGTAACCATTGAAGCTCTCGAAACCATCGTCGTCCATGGGCACAGCTGGCGCCGCCGCATCATTCTCCGAGCTATTCCGTTCGTTCTCATTCAGATTGAACTTTACATTCAGACTGGCGCTGTTCGGATTGAGTTTGGTGGAGCATTTCTTAGGAACACTGACGTTTGACTGTTGGCAATCCTCGTCCCATGTATTGTTACGATTACGCAAGTCCGAAGACATCTTCCGTAGTGTCTTATAGGCCCCGTCACGACCTGTCGACGGACTCTGCCCGTCCAAGCTGCTCTCAGTGGACGATTTCATGTCGGAGTTTGTGAGATTTCGTGAGCAGCGAGTGAAATTCATACGTCGACGACGTAACTTACTACGGCGGGTGTGAGCGCGTTGTGGCAATTTCTCGGGACCTGTATGCGTGGACACGATTTGCGAATGGATAATACTTAGGATGAACATCATACAGATGGGTACAATGATTTCTGACGAGGAGACCCGCTGCAACATACACGACTAATCATTGTAAACTGCAAAACTTTCGGTGCCGAATGCCGACTTGGTACCTCGAGTGTCGCTTCGGTTTGTTTGTGAATGTTGTGGAAATAGACGCCGATATTTATCAATTGCAGAATGTATAGAATGAGCAGCAAGGCGAACACACGAGCCGAGGTCTGTTCCACCCACCATCGTGAGTACAGGGGCAAGAAGAATAGGCGAAGGGTAGCGAGTCGGGTCACTGTTACTATGCCATGTTTCGGCTTGGCTTTTGGAAATGATGAGCCTTTTATAGAAGACACATAGTTAACTTATAATCTACTCTATCCAAATGAGGCGTACTACTGCTGGTTGATAAAAATATCTACCAAGGTTGTGTTTTGTAAACAAGCGGTACAAATCAAGGTAATAAACACATGTTATCATTCGTAAAGAATGAACAAATATTTCTCATTGCACTCTGGAGTTTATTTGAAAATAAGGCAATTTACGCTTGATGCAAATGTGTATATACATTTATTTATATTTATTTTACAATATTCGTTCTGAAACGAACGTTTTGGTACAATGCTGTTTCATATACAATTGGTAAGAAATCGAATCTTACACGTTTTGAAACAAACGCTAAATTCTGATGATTTGTTCGTTTTGAAACAAACGTTTGTATATAATGATATTTGTGCTGGAAATATGTATATGTATAGTAATATTTTCATCATACCTCTTACTAGATCCAAGTCTATGAACTCTGTTTTGGGCGGTTTGGTTTTCATGGGATGTATATGTGTCAAACCGTGTAATATTCTCTGTTCTATTGTCTTCTCCCATTGTTGTTTATCATAAGTGCCTATTTTCTTCTGATACCTACAATTTAAAATAATCAGAACACGAAAGAACAAAGAAAACAGACAGAAGTCATTGTTAATATTCCGTTCACAAACCAGCATAAGATCTCTTGTACCCCCATAACTGTTTCCTCATTGATACTGGCCCGTTACCTGAAAACAAGAGTAGGTAGGTATTTATTTACATAAGTAGCACATGTCCTACTGTTAGTTTTAATTCATAATCTTTGTTAACTTGCACGTCATACACTGATGTTAACGTGGGTTTTTTTCTACTTGTCAGCGTGTAGTGTTATGTTGAATTTAGCAGAAGTAATTAATTACTGGAATTCACGTAACAGTAAAATTATGTTCTCCTTTCTAAATTTGAACATGTAAATAACGAAGAGAGCACTGTTGAGTATGTCGGCGTGAGTAGGTGTCCGCAGTTCCTGGAATTCTATTTGGATCCGGGTACTATCACTACTAGTAGTTCAGTTTATAAATCACAACTAGCTACTGCTGTTGCTGTTATTGTTAACATAATGTTGCATATGCAACGGATTATCAGACTTGTGTTTCAGGAAGAACAGTAGCGTCTGTTCCGTGACTGTGTGTGGATGTTTGACCTTAACTTTGTATAAATTTAAAACAGAGAATATATTTAGTTAACCTTGAATCAAAGTAACGTTATGTTCGCTTGTGTACAATTGAACCTATATCAAAACATACTAATTACATGTGTAACATAAACAACAACGTTGATTGTTGAATGAAATATACAAAATATTTACACTTACCATAAGTCAAATACTCACCACAAGCGATAACTACAATTTCTTTATAATTTCCAATGAAATTATTAAGTTAAACTGACAGAAATTATTGCCATTTTGGAACTAACATTGTGTGTGTTTCCTATTCTTCTGTCAATTTAAACGAATAACAGCTGATTTTGAAGGCAGTTAGCTAAACACACACTGCCAGCAGTCTGACTCCGTTATCGACTTGTGTCTGGTACTCGAGTGTGTGTGCGAAATACGCGCACGCGAAAGTCTACTGTATCGCGCATGTGTTGAAATTATACACGTTTGACGCAACAACAAACTCGTATTAAACACAAATAAAACAACCGAACCTACGATAATTGATCAATGAATAAATGTCTATCATTAACCAATCACTATTCATATATATGAAGTCTTGAATAAACATTTAAAATAACTTGAAATAAAATCATTCGTAATTTACAATAATAATTTAAACATTAGTGAACAAGTGGTAATGACATTTGAAATGCTGTAATTATTTTGTTTGAATTGTCATCGAATGACAGCTAATGTCAAAGTAGGTTTCTGTACAACTAGTGCTCTCTGACGCCAGCACAGTGAACTAATTAATTAGCGCGCGTTATTTTAGAGACAAGATACACTGCGGGGATAAATAAAACAACGGATATAATTGTAATAAATGATACAGTCATGTTTTATCTCAGTCATTCATCGGTACATACATTCGCTTGTAACATATTTTAATATTTTTACACATTCATCTGCACATATTGCTACTTAACATACTAATAACTTGTATACATTTCAAATATTACAACAATTTATAAAAGAACAATGTATAAGTCTAATAATAATCATCGTCATAAAGAAATTAAATAATAATATTGTTAATAAAAATATGACTTAAAAACAAACAAATGCATACGATGCTTTTGTTTTTATGGTAAACCGTAAAAAATAATAAATATTTATGTATGTCGATGTTTCAAAGTCGAATCAACTTGTTCGTTCAACAATTCGTTGTATCTTCCCTGCATTCAGAAGTCATATAGAGCTTGTTTATATATAAATATTATGTATATTATATATATAAGTAAATATGTACAAATTATTTTCTCTATTTATAAATTAAACATTCATCATATATGCGATTCTATGTAGAACCGCATATATACCTGTATGTATGTATGTATAATGTTTCGGTATAATTAACGATTATAGTACATAAAATATCATTCTATAAATAAGAAAATAATCCAAGAAAATTATTTCTCCAATTTATACAGAGCCGGACTAGGGTGCAAAATGCACAGATTTCCCAAAAGTACCAAAGTAATTAAAGTGTCTAGAAAATTCATAAATTTCCACGAATTTTCCAGACAATATACTAATTTCTAAGACACATTTTTATAAATATATCCTAGTCCAGCTCTGTATATTCTACCGGCGTCCATATTTCATAAGTCTTGGTACGAAAATCATTAATATTTCAATCCAAAAAGTTGATGATGAGTTCAGGCAGTGACATTTACATCAGAATTTGTTCGTTAATTGTAGTTATTATAATTAATAATTGTATGTATTACTTATAGAAACAGTTCGTTCGATTGATGAGTGGTATGTACGTATGTTTACGTACATACATCTACTGTGTATGTATGTTCTACTGATGTTTGCTATATGCTACATGTTTGAGCATTCTTATCAAAATTGTGACCAGAAAACTGCGACTTGTGTTTAAATCTACTGTCCTTCGCTATCACTGTCACTTTTATCTGTAACAGAACAATATATTTATCATTCATATGCTCGAAGTAATATAAACAACATTTACGAAAAATGTTAAACGAGATTCTAAGAGATTATTTTCAAACTACCTTTCTTGCCTGGATACGCGTGCCTCTTTAGTCGGTCGTACAACTCATCCTTCGTGCCGTATATGCTGGCGTTCGACCGTGCCAGACTGTTCATCTTGCCATTGCCACCGTTATGCAGACTCTCCTTCATGTACGTCTCGTTGTAGAAGTTCGGCATCTCCCAACCGTCCTCCTCGTCGTCGTAGTAGTGTGCGTACGTGGAGTGGTGGCTGGGGGCGATACTCTCAGCGTACGGTGTCGGAGCACCGTAGTAGAAGTTCACCTGGGAACCGTTCTGATCAGTGGCCGGAGTCAGCATCTTCTTAGGTTCCTTCCTTCGGGTAGATCTGCAGATGAAACATAGACAATTACACAATGTACCACTTAGATTTTAGAAGATACTTGACTTACCTAGCACATATCATCCAGATCAGTAACACAATGAATATGATCAAGATCACGGAAGCAGCTATTCCGCCAGCGATGTACGCGAATTCAGACTTCTCAGCACAGTGCTTGCCAGTGAAGCTTCCAATACATCTACAGGACGGCTGTCCAGTACGTGTATCCTTGACACAATGACCCTCGTTTTCACAATATCCATCACACACATCTGCAAGGAAACCAAAGAGTATTTTAGAATTAACCTACAGTTCGCCAATTCAATGATTGACAATGAAGTGCTGATATATACATACTTATGCACACTGTGCCTGTTCCATTGTACCCTGGCTTACATTCACATCTGAATTCACTAGTTTCAGGGTAGAGCAGACAGTAGGCATTCTTATCGCAATGCATTTCGGGTCCATCCATTTCACAAGGATTTGTGCATTCAGATTTACTAGTCTGTACAAATAGAAATCAATATTCAGTTATCTCTTACAGACGATTGTGTAACGATTGGTAACTTACCGCTCCTGTTCCTTTAGTACTGGTGTTTGGTGGACACTGAATACACTGTGTTTGCTGGGAGTCCTGTTGGTACCAACCCTTTCTACATTTGACGCAGTTATTCAGAGTTCCGTTCAAATACGTTCCTGGCGTACAAACTGGTAGCGAACATTCCTCAATTGTGGCAGCACCGACTTTGGGTGTAGTTCGTCCCAATGGACAAGCCTGACAGGATGCTTGCACGCCCTGCATTCTGTAGGTGCCTCGCGGACAGGGTTCACATTTACCGTCAATGGCCAGTTGCATTCCCGAGTCACATTCGTCACGACATTCCTCACGCGATACGGCTTCGGATGTGCGTGTTGTTTTGCCTAGACCACAGATGTCGCAGGAGAATGAACCCTCGTTTGGTTGGTAGAAACCGTGGCCGCAACTTCTGCAAAGTCCTGCATCGTGGTCGAAGTATTTGCCGGCAGGACAACGTTCTGTCAAAAGAAGAATAATGCAAAGTGTTTACTCGTGAGTGCATAGTACTTAGTACTCAGTGTAAACTACCTTTACAGTCTGCAGCACTACGAGCACCAGGTCCCACAGTGACTCCTGTACGTCCTGCGATGGCTGGACAAGCCGAACACTGCAGTTGTCCCGATTCACTCTGGTACGTACCCATTGGACATGGGACACACACCTTATTCTCCTTGTCGTAGAAAGTACCGACAGCACAGGGTACTAGAATCAAGAAACACATTTTATAAATCTACTCAGGATGAATCGCCTGAACACTTCGCTTACCGCAATCAGGTGCCATAACCACTTGTCCAACTGGACAAGCATAGTCAGATTCCAGAATGAGAGACGCTGGGTCTGGTACAGTGTTTGGAAGAATATGATGCACATCGAATTGATCTTCTTCCAAGATTAATTTCTCCAGAAGTGTCTTAACGTTGGATCGTTCGTTTGTATTGGAATGGATGACGGGGTCGCTATTTAGAAAATAGTGCGTTAGACATACACGGCAAGTTAATTTTGAAACTCAGCGGTGATATTAATATTGTGTATTGTTTATAGTGAATTAACGCTGAGTTTCATTGTTGCATAGTTGGTGTTCTTTGGATGTATGTATCTTGATGGACGATCTACGTAGACGCTGTCAATATGTAAGTGTCTATATGTGAACATATAAAGCTTGGAACATATATCGAAGCTTGCAACATATATAAATGTGTGAACATATATATCGATGATATATGTGAATGTGATACAATGGAAGCTGAAACTGTGTAATGGTGGAAGATGTAAGATGATTGTTTGTAAATGTAAGGTGCATGCATCATGAGTGTAGGCGTGCTTACTTGATAGCCGGGAAGGAGATCTCTACGTTGTACGTGTCACTGGTTTGTCGGCCTTGCCGGGCAGCGCTACAGAAAATAACATGCCAGCTTCTAAACTACTGTAGACATACTACTACACATAACACAATACAAGAGTACTAACTAACTAATACAACATCATTCAATCAGCACACGTGCACAATCACATCACTAACAACAAGATGATCACAGTAGCTACGATACAAAACAATTGTCAGTCACATGCAGTCACAGAGTAGATGTGCATTCATATATATCGGACACTACCATTCAGAATAAGAGTAGATTATCTTTACTTTGTTACACTAGAGAGATTATAAAATCCTTCTTTCTAAACGTGGGATGCATTGTACTTTGTCCTGTCTTGCACATCTCAGAGAAAAAGAGCAACACAATTTTGTTAATTCGCTACACATAACACATTACATGATTAATGATCATTAAACACTTACCCTTCCACAGGTACTTTAGCGTTTAGCACGTAGGTGCCACCACTCTCGTCATCATCGTTAACTTGTCTAGCTTGTCGTGCAGTGCGGTGGTCGCATTTCACATCGATGTTGAGATCCTTACACTCCCGTGTGCCTTCCACAGAGTACGAACAGAAGTTCCAGTCTCTGTTCAGAGAATTGACAGCGTTTCGTACCTTCTGTCGCAACACACCTTGACCGGCTTCGTTACAGAGTACAGAACTTGGGAACAACATTGAGATCTTGAACACTCTCTGTGCGGGCTTAGAAGCTAAAAACGAACATATATCATTAATATAACGTATTTTAACAGTTAAACTGTCCAAGGAACATACTTGAACATGCTGGATAGACCATTGGCAGTTGTGGATTTTTAGTTGGACGCCAGAATCCTTCCGCACCACATGTATAGAAACGTGGAACATCTTGGGAGAATCGTAGTCCTTGGTTGCAACTGATTTCACAAACCTTAAATTGTCCACCTGCGCCCCAGTCTTTGCAGACTTGTATACCTCCTACAGGATCAGGCAACTCGGGACAGAATTCAGCTGACAGAGGAAAATATTGTTAGACGTAGTCAAATAACCTCGGGATGTTAGACATACTTAGCAGGGATACTTTGAACGAGCAAGTAGCTGTATTTCCTACTGCATCATAAGCGACGTAGGCAATCTGGTAGAGGCCCCACAGTAAGGTTTGTCCAGGACGATGATTATTCCGTTCTACTACCTTCACCACACCGACGTTATCACTGAAATGTGGTTCGTCCCAGTTGACAATAGCCGAGCCGTTCTTAGCGATAACCCAGAGATCACCAGGACAATGTTCTACTTTAGGAGGAATCTACAAAAAATTATGCTTTATTAATAACTCTATCGAAAGATAACTAGTGTATAGATTCTTTACCTTATCGACTTCCAACTGTTGACATTTGGCGCCAGAATATCCAGCTTCACAAATTCTCTGTCCACAGTGAGATGGTACCACTCTTTCAACACCACCCACAGTGTCATCGTACCCAGCCCAAGTGAGAACCAAGCCACGGTGTAGAACTGGTTCTGTTCTGCAGTCTCGAACTTGTTTCTGGATTTCATTTGTAACATCCAGCGCACGTCCCCAGATTTGTACTTTGGTCAGATGTCCTTGGAAGCCTGATTCAGTGTACGCCTTAGGGTTACCGCTTCGTGGTTTACCCAACGTTACCCAGCCACTGTAAACAATGTGAATTAGTGTTCGAACATTATAAGTCAGAGTGGTATTGCTTACTGTTCAGGTATGGTACGTCCACTGCCGTATCCATCTACTTTACTGGCGATCAATCCTTCTGTGATGAGTTTCAGTTGCCCACCATTCTCACCGTCCCATACGATAGCAATGTGGTGCCACTGAGCGTCGTTGATAGTTGTGTACTCGCGGTAACTTAGATACACATCCTGTAAGTCGGGGAAGATGGATACTTGCACGCCGTTAGAGTGCGCCTGGATCAGAGGTTTACGGTCGTTTGGCACGTGGGGAGATGAAACTCCATACAGTGTGAAGAAGATACCACTCTCGTCCCTCTGTGTAAACTGTACCCACATAGCAATAGTAATACTGGACTTGGCTCCAGTGAAGAATGGAATTATCTGAGCTGCAGAGCTGCGAGTAGGATCGCTGAAGTATAGATCGTAGTCTACTTGAATAGCTGTAACAGACCAGTGTAGTTAGTATCAAATTCCTTGTATGTAAAAACTTCTAACTTACTCTTTCTGCAATCTTCACCAGTCAAGTTGAATGGACATTTACAGTAGAATTTGCCAGTCAGATCAATGCAGGTAGCGGATGGTGGACACGAGTTCTCTTTGCAGTCTTGGATGTCTTCGTTACAATACTTGCCAGTGTATCCGGGTGGACACACGCACTTGAATCCTGCACCAGTGTCCATGCATGTAGCACCGTTCCTACACGCGCCCGCTGTGCACGCATCGTACTCGTATTGACAACCGATTCCTGTATAGTCTTCCGAACATGAACAGTTCAAACCGGAACCGAAATCTTGGCAATGCCCACCGTGCATACATGGGTTACCGATACAACGTTCTGGCGCAGTCTCACATTGTTTGCCATCGGTACCAGAGGGACATCTAACAGTTCAGACAACAACATTCTTAGATCATTTATATTCACAATCGAATATAGACAAAATGATGACGATACTTACACACAGAAGAAATCTTGGAACAGATTAATACATTTGGCATCATTCTGGCAAGGACGGTTCTGGCATGTACCAATATCCATTTCACAATTAACTCCCGTCCATCCGGGTGGACAGACGCATTTGTAGTTGCCAACTTCATCGCGACAAGAGCCACCGTTTAAGCATGGATCAGATTCACAGTCATCAATGTTCACTTCGCAGAATGTACCGGAATATCCTTCGCGACACATACAAACAAATTTGTTATCAAGATCAACGCATCGTTCTGTTCCAGCCGGGTTACAAGGATCGCTGAGACATTCGTCGATTTCAGCCTCGCATTGTAGTCCAACGAAACCTGGACGACATTTGCAAGCAAAGCCATCAACTTGATCAACGCACGAGGCACCGTTCTGACAAGGTTCTGACGAACAGTAATCTATCGTGTGCTGACATCTCTTTCCGGTAAATCCAGCTTCACATGTACACTTGAATCCGTTCACTTCGTCCACACACAAACCGCCATTCTCACAGGGGAAGTTGGAGCAATCGTTGATATTTGATTCGCAAGCTTCACCCGTCCATCCCGGGTAACAGATACACTGATGGTAGAAGAGTTTATCAACGCAGACACCATTCTTGCACGGATTAGCAGAGCACAAGTTGATCTTGTCCTGGCATCGTTTGCCTGTGAAACCTGGTGGACACGAGCAGCTGAAATCTGCTACTAAATCTGTACAGTTGGCTCCAAGTAGACAAGGATTCTCTGCACAGTCGTCAGTGTTCTTTTCGCAATGTTGTCCTTCCCATCCGGGTAAGCATTCACATGTGAAACGTCCCTGTTGTAGTGCTACACAAGTGGCTCCGTTTTGGCAAGGATTGCCATTAGCGGAGCAAGGATCGATCTGAAGATAAAGATTTGTTAAAAATACGCATAACATTTAGTTTCGTCATAGACTTACAGTGATATCACAATCGTTTCCAGTATATCCTGAGCGGCAGAGACAAGTAAAGTTGTTGTATCCGGGTTCGTCCTTACACATGGCACGTTCAGGACAAGTGTCGTTTCTACAGTCTGATCTCTCTTCCTGGCAGTTGACACCAGAATATCCTGGAGCACACTGACAGCGGTAGCCTTGCGGAAGATCCACACAGGTAGCACCGTTGTAACATGGTTGAGATGAGCACTCGTCAATGTCGATCTCACAACGACGTCCAGAGAAACCGGCCGGACAGAAACATTGAATACCGTGGCCTGTAAGGGAATATAAAATGATAGTACTATTCACTTACAAGAACATGTCTTTATTATTTACCCATTGGAACACAGAGTCCGCCATGTTGACAAGCATTGGCAGTGCATTGAATTGGCTGACATTCTTCTCTTCCTGCAGCGCCAGGTCCTTCAGTCTTCATATTGGATGGACATTCGTTGCATGTAGTTTGTCCAGCCTGTGATTGGAAGAAATCTCGAGGACAAGGTGTGCATGGAGCCAGTCCCGTAGGAGAATACTGTCCAGGATTACACTTGGGTCTGCAGAATTCCTTGTTGGGAGCTGCTGGTTGGTAGGTGAATGTACTTGCAGGGCAAGCTTGACAGTCTTTGAATCCTCCGGTTGGTGGTTCGCTGGTGTAACTGTTCCTTGGACACTCCAGACAGGGCACCAGACCGGTGGGAGAGTATGTTCCGTAACCGCAGACAGGCACACAATCGTGTATACTCTTGGAGCCTTCTTCTCTGGTATATGTACCCTGAGGACAACGTAAGCAAGAGCCTTGACGATCACGGTTCTGATAGTATCCGCGTGGACAGTAGGTACAGAGTTTCTGTTTCTCTCCAGCAAATGTACCGGCCGGGCAATGTACTAGAAAATAAAATGCACAGTATTAATATTTCATTGAAACTGTATTGTAAGTGTAAATACTTACAGCAACGCGGAACATCGTTAGTGTCCATGTTGAGTACTTCGCCAACACTGCAAGTGAATCCTCTAGAAATTGTAGACTTCAGCGCTCGCAATGGTGGACACTGGTTACCAATAGATGATACATTCAACAATGGTTCAATCACAGCACTGGCATATGGCACAGACAGATCGAAAATCAAGTTCAATGTAGATCCACACAGATCGTAGAGCTGAGGCTGTTTCACTATTGGCACAACAGCAATGACAAAGTCGATCTTTACAACATTCTCTTCCAGTAAAGATGGCAAGGCTTTGATGAACGATACATTCATGTTGACATTGACAGCGGAACAACGTGTGGACAAGATATTGTTCAGATTGGAGTAGTACTGTGACATAAGGTCAGTGTACTGAGGCAGACACGCCTGGGCGACAGCACCGTTAGCTCGGTAAGATACAGTAGCGACGACATGATAGTCAGCTTGTTGTGTATCTGCGAGAAAAATATACAATAGTTAGATCTCTTCTAAATCAAGCCTGCAATCTTATTTATTATTGATACTTACTCTCTGATACACAATCAGGAACTACAGAAGAAGGTGCCCAAGGTGTTTTAGAATCACAACCGAATGTCTTTACCGGTTCTCCATCAGTGAACCGGAATCCTGGATTACATGTAGCTATACATTGTAGACCCTTTTCTCCTGGTAAGCAATTCAATGCTCCGTTTGCGGGTGGTTTTAGTTCCCAATCAACGCATGGTGTAGCTTGCACAGATACCTACAACCAGACATTGATTATAAATATAGTTTTATACAGATTAAATTCCGGTGTATCTTACTTGGAAGTAACAGGAAGCTTTATTGCCATACTTGTCCGTAGCGATTACTGTCACATTCTCAAAAGATCCAATTGCAATTGTAGCTTTATCCGGCAGGAATGCAAGATGCACCTCACCAGAAGCATCTGAGGCATTGATTCTGCGACGAGTTTCGTTAAAGTTAACAGCGTAACTGTCCTGTCTGTCAACCAACTCGATAACATAGCTCTGCGGACAACTCAACTTTGGTGGAGTATCATCGGGCACCGTGATATTAATCTCACAAATAGCAACGTTGCCATCGTAATCAAATGCCACGTATTTAACAACAGTGTCTTCAAACACGTACAGTGGAGTTTTGAAACTCTGTGGCTTGACTTCCAAACGTGCAATGCTACCGGAATTATCGACAGCCGTTGGTTCGGTGAAGTTAACAGGCAGTAATCCTCCATTGGTGTTCTTCTGTACAACAATTGGTTGTTGTGGACAGTTCTGGAATACTGGTGGTTCGTTATCAACACATGGCGAGTATCCGTAATCGTATCCGAGCAACGGTTCAGCACTTGGTTCATCACAGCCCATCAGTTCGAATTTCAAGCAAGCGTTATCCATATAGCTTACGATGCCCAAGATAACGAAGCGTGCTTGCACGTATTTGGGCAGCGTGATCATGGCCAGTTCACCGTAGTTTCCTGGATCTCTCATGGTCAGATTGAAGTTGGGGAAATATACTACGTAGTTCTCGTTCTCGGCTTGTTTGTAGAAGAAGCGGATCTCAGTTGGCCGACCAACGATATCGTTAGTGACTACTCCTTTAACTAAGATTGCTTTCACGCGATAGACTTTGCCCAGGTCGACACTGACGTAGGTGAATGCTTCCTGTTTACCGCACCAGCCAGTGACGGAGTTCAGTCGCACGTTCTTAGCTTCATAGTTTGGCCTCTCAGATGTAGCATTGATGGCAGAGTCGGGGATCTTTCCAGAAGCTAAACCAAGAGGTTTAACCACTTTACATTCAGGTTCTCTGATACATCTGATGGGTCTGGGATTAATAAGAATATAACCAGGACGATTACAACCGAACAGTACTTCTGATCCTTGCTCGTAACTTCTGGCAATTTGGAATCCGTCAGTAGGACGACCTGGATCCTCGCATACGGGTCCTTCACAACGGAGGTCACCGAAGTCCCACACTGAATTAGCTTGACATCTATTACAGAAGATATTTATCATTATAACTTTTCTATTAGAATTAGACACTTGATAATGACATACCTGACAACATTATCGTGTTTGCTAGTTTGACCGGCTAGTTTGAAAGTATTCTGACAACCGAAGAAGAACGAAGATTGATATTTAGTATCAACGTATCGGCCATACTCTGCTCCCGGTGTTGGCAATGGCAGGCCGCAATCAACTCTCGGACAGGATGGTTGTGCACCAGACAGCCAGTAGTCAGGTAGACCCTAGAATACACAAGTTATGTAAGACTCACAATAGTGAAATAAACATTTCTCCCTGTCTACTTACTGGTTTAGGATCATACACACACTGTCTGAAACCAGCCGTGGCTGTTTTACGTAGAATACGTCCATTGCTTCCGCAGTTTAATGTGACATTTTCACGGAAAGGTACCAACACACTAGCTTCATCTGATCGTAGAACTGATAGACCTTCATTCTTGTCATTTGGAAGAGAGACACAGTTGGCATCTGTAAACGGATTGAGTTAGTCATGTTGTAAGTAGATATGGGAGAGAATTTAACGTACATTGACATTCTGGAACTGTTCCGTTCCATATGCCAGTAGATGTACAGAGAAGAGACGCGGAACCAGCCATGATGTAGCCGAAATCACATTGGAAACTTACTAAGTCACCGAAATGGTATTTTTCCTATAAAACATAAAACATTTATACAGAATATTCAGCGAGATCTTCAGTTATAGATGTAACATACCTTAGTTGATAAAATAACTCCATTCTCAGGCGGTGACAGAGTCGGACACATGACAGGAACACAAGATTTGTTCATTTGGTAAGTGTCGCCGTCTCTCATGCCATTCTCTGAACGTTCAATATTGAAACCAGCCGTGCCATTGTATGTGTACAACTCAAATCCAACATTACATGTACACGAGTAATCTCCTGGACTGTTGATACATTTCTGATCACATCCACCATTGTTCACAGCACATTCATTAATGTCAGCGCATTCTAGTCGCGTGCAACCCATGATTTCCAGTTTCAAACATGGAGCACCGACGTAGTCTTGTAACTTGAACTTGACGTACTGCGCTTCAATGGGCATAGGTAGATTGAGAACAGACAGGGTGGGTTCCAGGATTCTGAACTCGACAGCCGTACCGTCAGGGTTTTTGTAGTCTTTAAAGATATCCGTCAAATCGTCGGTGTACTGGATGCGTACCGCAGAAGTGAACGCTACATTTCCATCGGCACGGTTCACGCTCATTGTTCTAAATCCACGGATGATGGTCGGTGCTTTAAGATCGATCAGCACCCAATTGGATCCAGGTTCAATAGTGTTTCCACACCATCCACCGCCGCTGTTTAATCGGACCATCTATAGGAATATGTTCATGTTAGATTCTAATGCTTTGCTTCACAAATATTCATGCTTTACTTACACCCTTGTGATATCCCACTTCTGTACTGGACACTGTGATAGCTTCATCTGATATTCCTCCATTGATCAATCCCAGATCTCCTACAGGCCTGCACTCCAGTGTGGGTGCGAATCCTTTACGGCACTTGCAGGAGAACGCTCCAGGTGTGTTGTTACATTCGGTGGAGGCGACGTCGCACTGGCTGCTTGTGCATTCGTTGATGTCCTCGCATTTCGGGGCGTTTTCAAACTCTTGTTGCTCTCCGCATCGGATAATGCTGGAGCCAATGAGTTTGTAACCTTTGTAGCACTGTACACGGGCTTCATCGTTGTACAAGTAGGCACGCGAAGTGTCCGTGATGAAACCGTTCTTGATCTTTGGGAATGTAGAGCATCTTGCACCTGTATATAGTGTACACAAATGTGTTACAATATGCCAACAGGACAACACTGGAATTATGATAACTTACGTGAACAAGTTGGCACATCACCAGACCAAGTTCCATTGCTCATACACAAAATAACCGGATGTCCGCTCCGTATATATCCTGGGTCGCACTCGTACCGTACAATTGTACCATAGCTTCTTCCACCACCGTTCAGAATAGTGACGTTTGCGTGTGGGACTTCAGGGAGTGTGATACATTGAGACGCTAGAAAAGAAAATATGAAATTAACAACTACTGTAAATGATTGTAAGCTTCCAAAATGATTGTTTTCCTTACCCAAACATGCAGGTTTACGTTCCCATCTGCCGTCAGCCAGACACGAGATCTTCTCTATCCGTTGTCCAGTAGGGAAAGCAAAACCAGCATAACACTGGTACATGGCTTGACCGTGGTACGTGACGTTGGTTGAACCGATGGAGAAACCGTTGTCAATCTGTGGTACCGGTCCGCAGTAGACTTCCTGGCATTTAGGGATGTACGTGGTCGACCAGTTACCGCCGGGCATACACTGAGTGGTGATGCGAGATTTACCAGTGGCGAACTCTTGTCCCGTCGGACATGTGAACGTGACAATAGTTCCGAAGGCAGTGTCCCTGCTTGAAGCCAGTGCTCCAATACCGGGTTTCAGGTCGGGACAATCTATCAAAGGAATGTTATTTAAACGTGAACAAGTATGCACATTATTATTGACAGAGAAAGGTCGTATTTGTTCCGGTTTATAATGTACTATTGTTACTGTGATGGAATACATTACATAGATCATTACTTTGCTAGCGGGAACAATGTAATTACCTGCTGAGAATGTGGCACTCCATCCTCGGCTATTATGCAAAGCATCTGTGACGAATCGTAGCAACATCTCGCCACTGGACGCAGTCAGAGTGATGCGTGGCCGGCTGTTAGAGGAGAATCCGTTGCCGGAATGCAGTCTTAGACCGCTGGTCGTTGAACCATCGTACACCTTGAGGACAAGAAGAGATAGTTCAAACACTGCATACAAACTGATATGCGAATAATTCTCTACCTGCACGAAATCTGATTGGTCTACATCGAATTTGTTAAAGTTCAGTGACAAAGCACCTCCGCCTGGGTTCTTAATTTTGTACAAACATTCCTGGTTGCTAGGGTAACTGCTGAGACCGAAAGCCGGTGAAGTCACCGTACCATTGAGTATGTTAATTGTAGCTCGACAGCCTGTGGAGTAATTAAATATCGTTTAATAAAATCAAGCACTCGGTGCAATTATTACAAGCGTAATTAACCTTGAGCATATCTGATCTTGAAGCCGCGTTTCGAGTCGCCAAGACTTGTTTTGAAGTACAAATAGAATTTATTCTGTGTGGACACAATGATTCTCTGGTTGTCTTCTAAATCACCCGTCAGTCGTGCAATTGGTTGACTCATTGGCGAATCACCATCACGGATAAGGATGTAGTCTCTCTTGTCACTCAGATCTAAGTCTTCAATCTGCAAGAATACCGTACAAATTAAAAATCTTTGCCATCTATTAACGTAGAAGTACAGATTCATTGCGCAAGAAGAACTGTACCTCCAATGTCATAATTCTTCCAGCCTGCGCCTGGATAATATACAAGCATTCCAATCCTCCAGGATACTGTTGTGGGTATCCGGGTGATGTGAGGATCTGTGGTTGCGGTGTTGCCCGCAGGATGCCACCACATACTTGTGGTTCGGTTTTCCATGAAGCTCTATAAAGGCAGAGAACAAGGAAGTCGTGTTATTACAAGCGGATATACAGTCTCACGTTGCGAAACCTTACCGGAAACCTTTCCTTTCGACTGACGCGTCTGTACTGAATTTGATAATCATAAAGTTGGAAGCGGATACGAACAGTTTGTTCGCCAGCTCTTGTTTTCCGGACAGTGTGGCTAGATTTACAGATGTATCTTCCGTACGTCCGCCAACTAAGATTTGGACAGTGTCGAATGATTTCTCGGTTTCGAATTCTTGGAACTGTAAATAGGAAATAAGTATTATTTGTGTTGTGAGTTTTCTCTTAGAAGTTGTTTTGGGCCTACCTGTAGTAAAATGTTATGGCCCTGTGGTCCTTCCAATGTCCATTTACAGTTGCTCAGTGGTGCATATTTGTGTGGATAGTTAAGACTCTCTACTACATCGCCACTGCTGGCCATATAGAATTGACAGTTTGTAGGACAGTCCAGTTCATCGGAATTATCACCACAATCATCTTGCTTATCACAGCGGAATGCGCTGTTGATGCAATTACCATTGGAGCAATGGAATGATCCTGTCACAAAATTAATAAACTCATTATAAATAGGCCACAGATATCGGTAACAAGTTGAATAATACGGAAATAGTTCTTGCAACGATCGTACGACTATAAATAGACATTTCAACGTTCTCTACATTGCGCTACGTTTGCAAACCGATTTCATTTCTGTGGAAATTGTAAACATGCTTTATATGGATTGTATCCATACATGAAGCCTGCATAAGTGCGGTACAAGTTTATGTGTTTAGTTTTTTTTGTATAGTTGTACAACTGATCTTGCAGCGGAGAAGTCTTTACTTTTTTCTTAAATAATAGTAAAAAAATACTGAAACGTTGTATTGTACAATATATGATATGAATTAAGTATAATGGAGTATAAGTTGTTCTGTGAAGGGTAGATTCAGGTCTTACCTAATGGACAAGCTTGTGTTCTGCACATAAATGGCAGCAGACTCTCGCACGTGGTCAATTCCCAAGATTGGCTCTCCTCAGTGATGGTGACGTCGACACATTCGCCAGCCCGCGGGTCCGGTTGTCGCAACGACCAGAAACCTGTCAATATATGGGTCAGTCAGATCATCAGCCACCTCAGCGCATCGACAACATTGCAGTCATTCGTATGTTAATTGTATAGAACGAGAAGAATGTTAATATCCTCGTGCATCAGGTGTACATCTATCTGTAGTAAATATGTAATCATTGATGTATAGCAGAGTAATTTGTGAATAACTTTTCGGTGGGAGGTACACATTTCGTAAACACCGATCTGCCAACGAATCAGAGATCAGGTGCGACGTGTTTGACACCAGTCTTGCGAGCACGTGCAGCCTAATAGAAAACCAGGCAATAGATCTAATCGTACACTGACCAGTGAATAAGTTGGCTCTTCTACCAGTTTACACAATCATTTGTTCTGAGAGACAATTGACTTTGTTTAGCATAAGCAAAGTAGTAGTAGTAGTTTAGATGGAACAGTAGTAGATTCAATTGGGTAAACCTAACTATTGAATAAGATAGGTTTATGGAACAGACAATTCTTTCAATGTCCAGTGTTCAATAACGCAGCATTACAGCAAATCGGGGTCGGTGAAATCCAGTGATAAAAAGTATACCAGCAGAAACAGCAACAGCAGCAGCGGTAAACATACATACACACACAAACACTGGCAAGCAACGACAAGGTACGGTAGATGTGTGAGACAAGGCAGAGGGAGTGAGAGAGCGTGTACACACCTGAATACTGTGAGACGAGGGTGCCCGCGGCGGATTCCAACGTGTTGGTGCGGAGGTCGTCGAGTGAGGCGAGCCCAAGCCAATAGTTCTCAGGCCCGCGTCGCTCTACGGAACTAGTCCTAGACACTATGGCCGCTGTCATATTGTTTTCACTGTAGGACTCAACGGTCATCAGTTCGCTTCCGTACCTGAAACACACACAATATATTGTACATCTAACCCTTGAGGTCCTCTAATATCTTGCCAGAAAATATGGATCGTTTTAAAATTAATTAATGCTAGTTTATGAAACGATGAACTTAATCAGATTAGCGGATGATTTGTGCAAGAAACTCAATCGGACCAAATAACTTGTTTTCTTGGAACGCATCGCATATGGAGTTATATATATATAGACATGTACAGTTACAACATAATAAGGAGTGCGTTAAAATATTCCGCATAGTTTAAAGGAGACCACCGACGAGAAACAGCAACAGCAGATGTTAATTGTCCTGTGAGTAATGTTACAGGCACGACTGAACATTTTAAATATATACACTGCACCAGCACAAGCAGCAAGAATTGTAGCAACTGCAGTGGAACGGAAATATCGCATAACACAGCGTTTGTCAAGAGAGATTTCTCAATTCATAAGCGGAATTCCAAGGAGATATTGGTCAGAAGTTGTACAGTTAACTTTAGTTGTTCAATGAATGAATTCCTGTATGATTGGAAAGATTCTTGCATAATTCTCTATGCGTTCAGTGCTGTCAAACATTTCTTTAATGTTTAATTTTCACAGGTAAAAGATCTATGTGAGAATCAGTCTTGTACAAGGATCATTGTTAGATCACAACAGTCTTTCTAACCCAGTTGTTTTATGATTTACAATGTGAACTGTTGATTCATCCGAACAGACATTCGCATTTTAATAATCTATTCATTTCTAGTTGTAATACATGCACTGTTAATCTTAGAGAAAACCCAAACTCTCCGAAAATAACGGTTAATCAAATTAACTCTACCGACCGGCTAATGAACTTCGGAATCAAATAATCCTAGATGCGTGACCGTAGTTGTTAATTATGTGTGAAATATTTATCAGGATGAGGCAGATATGTCAAAACAAAACATATATATAATTATTCAAATCACCATCGTGAATTTACTTACGGATACTAATGTTAATTAATTTCTAATTACATATTAACTGTACAAGTTTACGGGTAATAAACTATTGTTAATTTTTCAGGTAAACATGAGGAGTGAAGACAGAGGCCAGGGACGTATTCATCAGGTTCTTGACACCGAACATAACAAAGTGTTTTGTATGCATGGTGCATAGTGCGGACTGGTGCACGTAGTAGAACAGCAGTCAGTCGGTATGTAAGTTTTCTACTTTCATATTAACTGTAGGTTTGTGTATCTGATATGGTAACACCTGCCAAAATAAAATGTGGGTTCTGTGTCATTCGATACAATCAATATTATTCTATTAAAAAATATATCAAACAGTATTATGTAATAACTGTTTTGTATCGCATATGTTTCATATGATTTGAATATGAATTAATTACCAGCAATTATAGAAGGGGATAGGCTTTATACTCTTATTATTAAATGCATGTGTATGTTTGCATGTATGGGTTGTTTACATATGTCTATGCAACGTGCTTATAAACATATGTTATTACGGAGTGTATATGTGCAATAACATTACATGTAACTATAATGTACAGTTATTGTTTGAACATTGTTGAGGAGTGGACTCACCTTCGGCAGAGTTCGGCTGCTTTCTCCCATGAATGTTTGATGTTGAAGAACTTGTAACAGTTCAACCCTCTGAGTTCCCATCCTATAAGCAAAGAAATAAATATATACAAATCTGTATCAACTTCAAGTGAAATATCTGATTTTATACAACATAATTCGACTTTCGTCCTAAGAATGATATCTAAATATTCATATATTCAAAACAAGTTACAATTCTCTTTAAAAACCGATACTGCTGAGGTTTTTTACGGACAAAATACTATTATTGCGTTCGCGAAGTGTGAAATTTCATTATTCCTATGCATGAAATGAGCTGGCATCATATATCGGTCTGTTGCACACACACACACACACATACGCACAGAGAGATAGATTTAGCAGCCAAAAGTCTTTGTACTTTCTCCAATATTTTGAGCCAGTCAGCACAAGCGAATAATTTGAAAACAATTAAACGCAATTGTTCTCTTACGAGACGGATATCCTTTCAGAACTTGTGAACCGAAAATTGAACAGGTGAGCATCGATTGTTTTAGAAAGTAAAAAACATTTGAAGAAAGATAATACTTCATCTGCAATATGGTACTAATAATATACCATATGCAGAATATTATATATAGTACTTCCTTTTAATGGACGCAACATTAGATATGTTTTTTACAACTTAACAAAGAACAACGTTGAAAACATCATAATTACTGCGTAGTTAATAACATAATTAGACGCTAATTTGCGTCAGAATGTGTAGTATATGAATTGTGTACACGGGAAATAGCAAATGAGATCAGAAAAGAGCATAAGTAGTTTTATGTTGTAGCGGAAATTCTCATTGCAACTGTGTCAGTATGGTGAGACACATACATGTACACGGTGCATTTATCCTTGCAACCGCTTGTGCTAGCTTGTTTGTTGTAAAGGAAATTGCACATGTCACGATTCATGTAGAAAAACTTCTATATGATTATTACAGAACATACTCTACTACAAAGAAATAATGTTTTAAGTAATGGAAAACTGAATGCTGCTGTTTCCAGCATCTACATCTCAGATCTTTTTTTAAATTCGCATACTTTTGCAGAAACAATATTAAAGAGAAAATTTATTTCACGTGAGATTAGTGACACGGTGTATAATTAGGATTGAATTGAATTCTCCTGTAATATCCAGTTACTAGTATACAATCAGAGAGAAGATGATAGAAAATGTTTGTTCTGTTTAGAAAGACATGTATTCATCCATAGTCAATGTACACTTGCGTTTCTACAAAGAAATAATTGCAAGAATGTTATTATCGATCATTTGATTGATGCACAGATGACCATGCAAGATGGCGACTGAATGAAAGGTCATAAAATATGTGTTAGTAATTGATGGTTATTGTAAAAGAATCCGCAAATGTATAAAATTAACTGTATGAAGATGGTATATAAATATTTATAACATTCTGCAGCGCACGTGGATCATTAACGTGTTGTTATTTTCTCTATGAAACTATGCCACAATGAATACTAGGAATCAAATGGAAGAAAATACAATCATTATATTTTCTACACATACATTTGGCAGGATAAAGTAAATTAATGTAATTAAACAAACTATCATACGTTCCATTGCCATGCCTGGTAATAATCGCTTATGCAACTATTCGTGCTTATAGTTATTTCGCATCAAGTATGATGCGCGATGCATCTTGGCCCGCCATTTTGTCTCTAAAGGTCAGATGTACATGGACAAGTGACTTTCACTGCGTGCGCGGATTCTTCAATCGTTTGATTACCAAGTATTTTATGCACATTCTTTGTTTTTCTCTCTATATTTCCATACATTTATGCAACGTGAACTGTGCGAGGAAGTGTAATGTGTTTATTTATTCATTAGGCGAATGAGTAAGCTGACTTAGAATGTGTATTGTCATGGTCAACCTTTACAGTTAACCAGTTCTGCTATTTATGTTGAAAAATCATTATTTCTACATGTATAACTGGGTTTATATGCTTTAAAGTGCTGATGTAGTTTTGGGAGATATCAATGCAGCGTTAAGCGCGAAACCTATCTATTTATTTATCTACAATCCATTAACTTTATTAAATATCTTTATGAACATCTAAAGAAGACTAAAACTAGTGAAATATTTGGAGACTTCAATGGGAAATCAGACGGGAACCCCGTTTATAAATTTAGTTTATAAAATAAATACTAATCACAGTGCATTTTTGAAGTATTCCAAGGTACTGGATGACAAAACAAAATTTTAATTTGGAGATATCAATGGCAGAGTAGATGTGAAACCTATATTGTCTAGTCATTCAATGGTAATTTTTTACATAGCTGTTAACAAGATTGGTGGCCGTTATGAGAAAAGTTATTAAACAATAAGTTATATGAAATGTACACTGTAAATAATAGTGTAACCTTGGTGTACAGTAGCCGGTTATGTACGTGTGTGTACGTGTATGTACATGTTATGTGCTTACGTTATTTACAAATACTGCGAAAACAAATAGAAAGGAGCGTTTATAGAGTCAAGTTTAGGTGACATATTTCCTACACACTAATACAAAATCTTATTGTACCTTAAATTATGATAAATAAGAAGCTAAAAACACTAGCTACTTTTATCTAAAATAAATGTCTCTTTATTTGAAAGTTTTAGGCGGTGTTGAACAACTGATATGCTAATGTTCTTTTGTTTGTTTAATCGATTAAAGATCAATTTGGGCCTCCGCGATCCAGACGGCATGGAAAGTTGACTAATCGATGTGTTTCGCCAAGGTCCTTATACATTCTACTGGTTGGTTTCATTCTGTGGGCTTTCCCAAAAGATCTGCTTCCATAAAATCCATAAAATACACAACCCCAGTCGGCCATGACATTTTTAAGTACATTGACAGCACGACTAATATTGATTGTCAATTTTTTCTGTCGTTATTGACGAGTTTATAAAAAAACCCACGTACTTGATATGCAAAAATGTAGTATGTATTCTAATTATTACAATGTCGGTTTTGTGATGATTTATTATCGAGAATTACCTTGGAACTATACATACTAGTTGATATAATTAATTTGCTATAAAATTGTGTTTCAACGAACTATTAAATTTCAATCTGCATTTAATAAACCCGTACCAATGTCCTTCGAAATGAAATTTGATTTTAATTGGTAATTTAGATTACAATTAGTAATCTGAAGTATGATTATATACTTTCCAAAATATTGTTTCCGTCGTAAGTTTCTGTTTCGTTACAATGTTTTCCGGTTGAATATTTTAGCGATTAAACATTTTAGATTATGCGGTACATTTTGTTATGCACAATGTTTCATCTCAATAAGAAGTTACAGATTAATTGTAAAGAATGAACAAAAAATGGTTAAATATGTAAACAACTAAGCCAATTTCTTGTTGTCATATATAGTGTACTAGTAACATATACAGATATCGGTGAGTCTTCATGCAAGTTGAGCACTGTTTAATAACATACTATCCATGTTATATAACCGTACATTATTAACGGTATCAGGGAAGGCGTGTAGTGTCAGCATGGCACGCCAGGTGGCAAGCACAGAGCATGCAAGTGTAACAATGTCTGTTGCAAGTGCAACATTGTAATTCTACAACTAACTAACTCACTATTAATCGTTATTATTTTTTTCATAATGTATTAAACAGTGATGTAAAGAGATGTTATATTAGAACAATAATTATGATGATGTTTTTCGCGATATAACAGCACAACACGGGCAGTTTAGTTTAACAATAATTAATGAAGAACAGCTGGTTGACGTAGACTGTGGTCTTGCGCCCGTTGGCGGATTGCACGTACTTTACGTAACTGTTTCAGTACCAGTGTCGATTGTATATATATATGTGTGTGTGTGTGTATGTATGTAGTCACAACATGGTACCATTGGAATGAAGGTGTGTCACGTGAATCAGAATTTATTTGCATCGATCCACATACCAATGCAATCAATAGTCAAAATTATCGTACATTTATTACAGAACATATTGGTTTGACCACACAACTTTAGTGTTAAACAACTTGAGACTAATTTAACGCTGAAGTAATAGCTATTTTAGGGTTTCTTTGTTCGAAATAACAAGCTACGTTGCCGTCTCTGGCGGGAATGAAAACCAAATGATCACGAAAGCAGACTGTGTATTTTAGTTTTTTCTTGTTTTTGCCGTGAGAAAGATCCGTGAATCTGTACCTCATGCATGTTGTCTGTGTATACCATGGTTACTAATTTAATTTCTGCGGTGTATGAGTCACGGGAATTATATATATATTTTTATCGATGACTTGTACACTTGATAAGAAATTCTCTGCAACCGTAAATAAAAATACAATTAAATCGAGGGAAATTATAGATATTCAGAATACTTTAATAATGATTATTAAATTTAGCAGTTATATTTCTTAAGGTCGAATATTCATCATAGTTTTAGAATGATTACTACAAAGTATAGAAAATATCCTTGATCCTTGAACCTTGAAACACCGCTCACATGACACCACTAAACAACACCACTACCAACGTCCCTGTGTGTGTGTGTGTTAGTTAGTCAGGTGTTAAACACATGTGCTTCTTCTTACAACAAGAGTTATTAAAAATATGTAGATAGATTAGTATATCTAACATTGAAATAAATTATATGCTTCTGTATCCGTTTTATAGCTGAATTGGTATGAGTTTACCGTTATGCAAATTAAACTAAAATTATTTTATAAATTAGAGATATAACTTATTTATTTGCACAGTTTCAAATAAAGGGATATTATAATTTAACAAATCAATCTGTTCCTAATATATTAATAATTACATGATGTATGTAAATATTCTTTGTAAATTAATACACATGTGTATATGTGTAGATAAATATCTTTTTTCTGGCCAACTGAACCATAAGAATGAAACCCGTTTTTACAAGACAACATTCCAAGGTTCTTACGTTATTCACCCAAGCAGTATTTACTTTATGAACGTATAAAAATGAATGCTTACCATTGGGACACGTGAATAGATTGTTTTGTGTTTCCTGGAAAACAGAGAAATAATTCAGATTAGATAAGGCACGTATGCATAAAACTAACGCATTTACATATTACATTTATTTAATATTTCAATGAATAACCATTGTAGAGAACAGTATTGCTTACCTGGGTATCAGTGTATCCTAGTAGGCCTAAAACTATGGCGACCAAGATGGCCGCCTGGTTTCGTATCAACATTCCTCCCTAGAACAATAAAACATTATTATTAGCAAACATTCATCTGCCGGTAGAACTATGTACACTGTTGCATCATGTAGCTATTAAATGTATAATATTTAATCTGACGTTAGTAAATTGGCAAATTATTTATCATCGTTCTCATGGTAGTATACGGGTATCATTAGTACGAGTGTGTGTGTGTGTGTGTGTGTTATGAAACGAATTACTGTGTAAGCGGCAACTTTCTACTTCATTATGACAATTGTCTATTTAAATTAGATGTACGTATGAATATGCTCTGTCCCACGTTATGTTGGAATCAGACAGACATTCTGATTGTTTAATCATGGTTACACTCCATTTAACATTCGTGCCTGCTAGGAGCAGGAATCTATATATGAGCGAAATGAGAAATTCAACAAACATATACATACATCGTTATATAATCACCTTCACATGTAATGTGTCGACTGATAATTAAACAATAATACAATTATTTGTCAGACGATAATGACAGTAAAAACATACAAGTACATTCACATTTAATTATAGATTTCATTAATGATTAGGTGTTTTATATAACGTCAATGTACATCTGGTTTGGCAGTCACTGTCTTCCTACACACGATACATATCTCGAAATGTCCTCATGGTCGAATGAACGGGTTTTAGTTCAGCCAAGAGCAAAAAAAAGAAATAAACTTATTCATTTCTGTCCGTGGTTGTGTAACAGTCGATTTTACAGTGTTTTGTTCGCTGATACTTGTGTAGGTAAATAGATTTTTTGCTGCTCAGCCGTGTGCATAAATGGCGAAGTGTTTTGAAAGAAACTGTTTGTGATAAGCACAGCCATGATTATGTTAAACTAGAGGCTACAGACACGCATATCACAGAACATTGTGTGCTAGAGTGTAAACTGATAAAACGCAACGCATTCTTGTGTGCATGTACATGTATTTATAAACACTGATAACACATTTTATATATTTAGTTTCAAGCAGAAATGAAAGTTTTGTTCTGAAGCATATAATAATGAAAACTGATAAATATTTAATTATTATTAAGATAAATTGAAGATGAAACTCTATATAACGTAAAATTCTCAACAAACACAGAATGTAATCTGTTTCACAATGTGTTAAATCTGGTTTAATAAATTAACTCATGTTCATGTGGGCTTAGGAGAAAGCGTCCGTGTCTCTCTGTGATATTTTTCTGTACAATTTAATCGTATTATAAATAAAAACTCATTATAAAACTACACATACACACACACAGAGAAAATGAGATAAGAAAGTATTATTGTATACATAAGTTCTTCCGTGTAAAAATCCATATAAAGACCCCGATTCTAATGCGTGCCTTCTCACATAATTCTTCTATTGTGTTTAATTGTTTCTCAACTGTGAGTCTCCATGACAATCGTACAAGGTGAGAGAGAGAGGGAAGAGGTAGTTATGTAAGTTGTATCTTTGTCTGTTATCATGCCATTCTCACTCTCAGTGGTTTACATTACATATTTAATGAACTACATACATACATACATACGGACGGGTAGAAATTAGTTGTTATCTAAAAACACTTTCATTTTAGTTTCAAGACTATACATTAAAATAATGCAGGTGTTTCAAAATCCTGTTTTGTACTATAATTTTTACATATTTGTTCTAGCAAGATTGCAGTATGTAATATTATTAGTGCTGTGAGCATAGTACACAAATAACATGTATTAAATCATTGTCACTTTGCACTTTTTAACGATTATCGCTTAGAGTGAGAGTGATGTGTACCGTTATACACACATGTGTATGTACAACGAATCCGTTAGAATCCTTTCAATACTATGTACACTCACTATAGCAGTTGAAAGAGGTTCAAAAAATTCTATAAAAACGCACACACACAACATCTGTATGTAAACTGTCATAGTAACAGTGTACGGGAATAGAATGTGGAATTCTTGTAACTGTTAAGGCCGGTTTAGAATACCTGTCCACATCCGGAAATTAGAATTCTGCAGGCCGAGCAGAGACGAACTTGCGCAACACACACGTAGCTAATTATACACGAAATTAGTAATCAAATACAGAGATACACATACATATAGAGGTATACATATAGATCAGATATATACACAATAAAAGTCAGATAAATATGAAAGTATTTAATTAGTATTAAATATATATTTGTATCACAAATCAGGTTCACACATGCCATAAATATATACATATTAGTAATAGCATACATTCATTTACTATCACACAACGATAAACATGTTCATTAACTAATTACTGTTTTAAGTTTCATAATGACAGGTTTTCTCTCATAGTCCAGCATTGAAGTCTCTGAATATTTCTTTAATTTCTTGATCGTGCGTTGCAGTCTCTGTGAGTTATTTTATTATATATGTTTTTAAGTACTGTTTTTTCCTGTTCAATATAAATGGTTATATTTCCCTGTCAACCAGGCAAGGCCGATATTATTGCCCGTGTGTGTGTGTGTTGTGCAATGCGAACTATACATCTATGTCCTGTTCGTTCTGGCTTGTGGTGTTGTAAAGATGACAAAGACAGCAGCTGTACTGACGGTTGTCGCAGACTCTTGCAACTGACCCACTGCCTGGCACGCCTGACCAGTTTGCTCAAGGTCACAACGAACGGTTACAAATAAGGGCGTTGGTCTCTACATGTTGAGATATTAGCAACAATACTGAGCATCACTGCTATATTCATACGAATCTACAACAGTGAATATATGTACTTATATATCTTATTGTTATATTCAAGCAGGAAATTACAGGCGTGCCAACGTTCAAGGTAGTTCCGTAATTGACTAATTCTAAAATTGTTAAACAATTAATAACTCTCTATAATTATCTAGCATAATGCATAGTGTCCTCCATTAATTATCTGCCTCACCTAAATACATGCAGCAATTACAATGTTTAACCGGCACAGTTACTATCGGTTACTAAACACGGTAACACGACACACACTGGGTGACACCATTTTCACAAACCAATACTTACACCGCCAACTAACTGTACCTATATCACTTGCAATGAAAATGAAAAACGTTTATATAGAAACAGATATATATATTAGTATGTACAGGGCAGGTACAAGGAGGTAGAGTTTAGGAACCTACAGAATTTATGTCCTACAATTAAAATATACACTACATGCTATCTGTTATAAATTATTCATGTATGCAAGTGGAAATACGCATATATTTCGCCTACTGATGCTAATTTTCAGCCTTGAAAAAAGTAGAATTTGATTTTTATAAATTTTGCCGCTCAATCTGTGTTTTATAAATTCCATAAATAACCTCGAGCGGCCTTGATCATAAATCAACACGTACATGTGTCACTGACATGAATATTCTGTCGCTTAACGAAGCATTGAAGTCTCTGAATATTTTTATATTTAGCATATCCT